>PVIY010006265.1:0-88796 GCA_004026745.1 Myrmecophaga tridactyla
TTTAAACGTTGTGAAGAATCCTGTATTTCTTCCACCTTATCCCTTTCATTTTCCTGGAACAAACCATTCACAAGTCTGTCAAATACTAAGAAAATTAAACACAAGAAATCAAAATGATAAAGATGCTTATGATGTGATATCAGTAGAATTTATTGAATACTTAACTATTTGCCAGGCACTATTCATTACCCTTTATAGATGGTTTCTAACAAGTCTTCTTACCCCCATATTACAAATGAGGAGTCTAGTGGGTATATGGGTAGCTCAGTGGTTAGAATGCCCACCTTTCATGCGGGAGACCTGGGTTCGGTTCCCAGACCATGCACCCAAGTAAAAAAAAAAAAAAAAGAGGAATCTGATCCCCAGAAGACTGAAGTCTGTTGCCTCAGGGGGTTAGCTAAGTCCCTTTTTCCACTAGGTGAGGCAAAAATTGGACAGAGGGTATGAACTCTGCGCAACACCTGCCAAAGAGCAAATAAGGGGTGGGGGCAGGGGGCTATGGGAGGAACTGTCTAGAGATCAGGTAACACCTGTCTCAGAGCAGGCTGCCAACAAATGAGAGAATTGGGTGCTCTCTGGGTGACGGGGCTTGGATCAGTCTTTCTTCAGGCCCTCGTGTGGCATCTTACAATGAATGTCTCTGCAGCTCTAGTCCTGAACTTGGCCAAGCTGTGCTCGCTGGGACACATGCACGTAAGTTCAAAGCACGTGATTGATAGAGATAGGGTAGTGCCAGAAAACACTTCAGAGCCACTGGCCAGGAGTTCCCTAACACGTCCACCTCCAGTTCTGTGCTGCAGAGCAGCCAGTGAGGCCAGGTCAACATATCAGCATTTGAAGTTTGGGCTGTTTGTGGGCAGACCCTTTACAAGGTATACAATCTTGGGTAATGCCCTCTAGAGTGAAGAGAAGCACATCCCAAGGAGCTTCTGATTTTTAAATGGCATTTGTTACATTGTATCTAAGCTGGTATCAATTAATTTAAAACAACTAATTTGATATAATGATATTTCCCCATTAACTGAGTTGTCCATATGGTCTCTAACAAAAAGCTGAGTAATACAAGCCTGCTTCCTTCCAGAGGGTTTGCTCAAGTTGGAAAGAGAATGAAACTCATCTTGGGCTGGCTCTGAAATGGGGTGAGATAAATGCGGAAACACCTGGATTCACTCTTTTTCCACCTGAAAGTACTAAAACAACACCAGCCCTATAACTCCCTTGCAGCAGCAACCCGAAACCCAAGTGTCCTGCTCACAAATCCCAGCTGAATACTGCAGCCAGACAACCCACTCTTCTCCTGTAGTATTAAGAATTCCGAATAACTCATTGCACAAAGACTAAACCTTACTGCCTGATGTCCCAAGTCATTCTGATACATGCTCCCTTTTTAAATCTGCTCCCCCTTTACCTTCCAACGTGCACCTGCACCCAGGCCAATCTCACAGACGTGCCCTTTCTTGACTTCTAATTGTTTAATTTATATTAGTGGTTGCTACTACCATTGGACAACCCATTTTAAGGATAGAAATCCGGTCATTTTCTGAGATCCCCAAATTATTTAACATCTGCACTGGATACAGTATGCATTTATTCATTCATTCAGAAAACATTTCCTTAATGCCTATGGCGTACAAAACACCATGCTCGGCTTTGGGGATAAAGGAGCAGGCAAAGCCATACATGGCCTTTAACCCAATGGATAATCAGTCAAGGGGAGGCAGGCAGTCCAATAATTGCATAATCACATATAACATTACAACAGTGACTAGTATAAGAAGGGACAGTACATGATGTTAGGGGAAGTTCTTAAAGTTCTTAGGCAGTTGAAGCTCAAGCTAGAATCCATAGAATGAATGTGTTAGGAATGAGATATCCTGTTCGGGCCAAAAGCAAGTTTAAGGACCAGGAATGCAAAGAACTAGGGAGAACCTGGAGGTAGGGCAGGCCAGGAAAGGCCTTGCAGATTCACCCTGGTCTTCAGTTTACTCTCAATCTCAAGAATAATGGGAAACTACTGGAAGTGTCTGAAGCAAGGGCAGGTACTCACCTTTACCAGTTGGACAGTAACCAAGCAGGGGTGGGTGGGTGGTGGTAGAGGGGAGTGTTTAGAAATTTCTGCAGTCTTTCAGGGGGGAACATGCCAGTGCCTGCACCAGGGTGGCAGAGTGAGAGATGCCAGTGGTGTCTAGAGAGTACATGCTCAATAAACATATATTGGTCTAGGTTTTGAACTTTGAAGGCAAACATTTATGCCTGGGGCTGAGGCTCTCGTCTGCATTGTCCCAGCATCCATGTGGAACTTTGAGATATGGAATCCTCAACAGCAGGATACTGAGAGAGCTGTACTCCAGAGTAGTCAGGCCATGGCGAAATTAGCCCAAGGGGGAGGGGTGCTGACATGCTCTTTAGGTAACACCCTATCTTTTTTTTTTAATTAGTAACCTGTCCTTTAGCAATAGGCCAAACGTAACCTACAAATGAGGCAATCTACTGCATGCAGCAGGGAAGAGCTTCTCCCCAAATAGCTGGATTGCCATACATTTGCTGACAAAAATTAAGTGCTTTATTGCAAAATTACTACAATACACATCCCTTCAAGCCATTCTCCAAATGTGCCTCCAACTGACAGAAGTTAATCACAAATGACATGAAAGAATGGAAATAAGGAGATCCTTGAGCATTCATGTTTGGGTGTTGACAATCTTCAGGGAAGAGACAAGGCTTTCTTGCAGGGCATTGCTGTATGCCCATCACTGACATTCCTCATCTCAATCACCCTCACAGCTCCTGTGAAGCTCCACACTATTTCTAAGGGATAAGGAAGCCAAGGTCTGGCATGGGGAAGAGCATAGAGTTGATGGGGGATGTAAGTTCTCCTTTCATGCCTCCATTGGTGGGGGGCCATGCAGAGGGTGAGATGGAGGAGGGGTGAGGTTTAGAGACATCTAGTCCTTGACCCCTGTCCTAACCGTCCCCCAATCTAATGTAAAGTCAAACAAACGTTTACTGATTCAGTCAGCAAGCATTTTAAAAAATATCTGTGGTATTTGAAGCTCTGTCTTATGCTCCATGGAGGGCCATGCAGAAGAAACGATGGTGGAGAAAAGAGATATTGTGACAAGTCACATACAATAAAGGGCAGCACCCAGTTAGAAAGTATACAGCTGTCATCATTTAGTAAGAACACATTCCCAATAGTCACTCAGAAAATCTCCTCTCATTTTAACCTTTCAGAAGAAAGAAAGAAAGAAACTTAAACATCCCTTCCTTCCATCTTCCAGACAGGCCCAGCTCACAGTAAAATATGATTCTGTGAGCCTGCCATCTGGGCTGATGCTATCAGCTTTTTATTGATATTTAATATAAACACAGCCCTAAGGCTAGCAGGTACCCTGACAGGGTCTGAAATATAATTGCCAGGGAACTGTACAAATGCATGTAGCAATTAAGGAGCTGCCACGGCTATTGCTGGTGTGAAGACACAGTGCTGCGGGCTGGACAAAAGGAGGCTGCTGCAGAGGCGGGGGAGGCTCAGGGAGCTGAGCCTTGTGCAGAGGGAACAGCAGCAGAATCTACACATCACCCCTGCAGCCGGGACTACTGAGGGCCCAGAAATCACATGCAGGGAGATAAGAGGATCATGGACCAAAAAAAGATAAATAAAGGAAGTGAGGTCAATGTTAAGCTTATTGTTTGCTTTCAACACCCAAAGGCCAAGAGCTGACTCTTCTGCCTCTGCAATGAGATATTTATATTTACATTTATATTCATCACCATAATCATATTCATATTTATATATGAGAGAAAGCATGCAGAGATGGCAGCTTGGAGGGATGGAAGGAGCTTGAGAAGGAACTTGTAATATGCACTGCTTGTAACATCTGTCGCAGTGATATCAGCCTGAAAAACTGACTTGAGAGATGAGAAAGATGGGATGGCTAGGGATGGAATGTGAACTGTAAATGAGGAAGAAGGAAAAATGAGCAACTGAAGGGCAAAGTCAAACAAAAGGAGTATTTGAGATGAACCTCGAGGAAGATCAATTCCGTCACCTGTCCTGCCCACACTTGCCATTTCTTACTTAACAGGCAACATGGCGGTGGTTGTGGTGGTAGGTGCAGTGGTGACGGCGGTAGTGATGGTGGCGATGGTGGCGATGGTGGCATTGGTAGTGGTGGTGGTGGTGGCAGCAGTGATGGTGTTGGTGGTGGTTGGGGTATCTCCTCCCAACACACATGCACGCACACACATATGTCACACACTCCACCCCAAGTGAGGGAGCTATGTGCTCCATGGAGGCACTTGAAACAATTTCAGATGGCACACAAATAATTTTTATTTAATTTGGTAATTATGTTTTATGATAGAGACCATTTAACCAACACCAAAATCTCATGGATACTCAGATATTGTTCAGAATTTGGCTAAATTTATTTAGGTTAAAATAAAGAGGTGAGTCAATTTAAAGAAAAGTACTAAGTAATCATACAGGGGTTGGACAGAAACAGATGAAATCATTAGAGACTTCCGGGGAAGATGGTGGAGTAGGGAGCTCCAAGGCTTGGCCCTCTCACTAGGGTGACTATTCAATGGGCAGGAACTGTCTGGAACAACTGTTTTGGGAATCTGGACGCCAGGGGAAGGCTGTGCAGCATCCTTGGAGTTAGAGGAGAGGCAGAAAGATTATGGTGGAAAATTGTGGGTTGCTCTCTCTGGGTGACAGGTGCCAGGGTCCATCCACCACTTTTGTGGCAGGCCTCCACATGGTCTGGTCCCTGGATGGCAGCTGGAAACAAAAGGATGAGGAAATCCTCTTCCCAGAGAACAGGAGTGGGTGTCAGTGATGGCCAATCACAGCCTTCGATTGGTGAATTCAGATTGTTAGTTACAGGCTGCAGCTGTTGTTCCAACCTACCCAGAACAGTGATGGTGGTTTGGCCCTGCCCTGATGGACAGCCATAGCTATTGTTCCCAACCTCCTAGGACGGGGTGGAAGTAGTGCAGATTTAAAAACATAGTGCTTTCTCAGGGCTGCAAGGGACAGTGAGCTGAAGGGCTGCATTTTCTGGGTAGACCAGGAAAGCTGAGCTTTGGGAAGCCATCTGAGAATCTCTTGGAGCCCTTGGAGATCCCCTCCCCAGGGCACTGTAGAGTCAACCTGCACCTCCCAACCCCCACCGTGGGTCCCTGGCCCTGTCTTGGCTGTGAAAGTCTGACTTGAATAAGTCTTCTGGGGATAACCCTCCTCCCAGAATTGGCCCTCCAGGCAAAAGTAGCATGAGACAATGAAAGGAGTGTAAAAACTATAGAGGCAGACAGCCTGGAACAAGGGCTTGCCTGCCTCAAATACATGGAAAAGGTATTACCTAGAAAAAGGTAGACTCCAAAAACCCAAGACATGACAGGTTCAGAAAGGGAAAACCTTGTACACTGTAGCCATCTTGAGAAAACTTTCCTGAGAGGAGGGTTGAAGCTCAAGAACATCTGTCTTATAACTAACTGGTTACAAAACCAAAAAGCAGACATCCTGGGGAGTAAATCACAGCGTTATATAATGTGCAACAAAAGAGTACAAGACAATGAAACAGGAAATGATGACCAATCCAAAAGAACAGGATAAAAACACAGAAAACCCTAATGAAGAAGAGGCTGCAGAAATCCCAAACAAAGACTTCTAAAAAATAATCTTAAAAATGCTCAAGGAGTTCTGATCTAGTTGGTACAGGTTAGTGTGGTGCCTCAATACATCACAGAGTAATTTGAGCAGAGAATAAAAAAGTATTTGCAAAGTCCCCTTAAGGGACTAGGGAAAAATGTGGAAATATTAAAATTACCCACCTGGGGAATTCCTGATTTTCTCACAAGCATTAGGGACAATTGATTTAATAGTCGGAGGCCCTAGATCTTGGGGTTCACCTCTGTGAAACTTATTCCTGCAAAGAAGAAGCTAAGCCTACTTATAATTATGCCTCAGAGTCACCCCCAGAGAACCTCTTTTGTTGCTCAGATGTGGCCTCTCTAAGTCAACTCAGTAAGTTGTGAACTCACTGCCCTCCTCTTACCCCTACATGGGAACATAATGGTGCCAGGGAGACAACATCCACTACAGATTTCTAATATGGTCAGAAACACCCACAAGTCTTCTCAAACATCAGAAAACCCAGGTGTCCCAGGATTTCACCAAGCACTAATTCAGTAAAAGAATTTAAATTTAGCAGGATCATTCCCCAAGAGAAGCATTTCCATACCATTCTGGTGTATGCATCATTCTAAAAATGCATGGCATGTAGGAAGAACTTTTGGATCACCAGCAAGGAAAGTTTAATGAAAATGAGAGCTCTCTTGGGATGCAAAGGGAAAACTCAAGGAAGAAAGAAAGAAGTGCTTTATGGGAAATAATGCTGTAAGCCCAGCAGAGTAAGTGCTACAAATAACAAGGAAAAAGAAGAAAATGTTATTGCTACTAAAATAAAACTAAATAGGTCATACATATTTAACAGGAATTACATCAAGAAAGGAAGAAACCAGTTGCTACAAAAATTATATATGACAATGATAGGGCTTCAGAAATGAAGTTGAGGACCAAAAATCTTCAGAGCTATTTATAGATTTTACTAGACTTGTTTAAATAAGAGTATATTTTACATCAAGTTTTAAAAATCCTTCCTTTGAATTTTTAGTAGTCCAAACTAATTTTTTTTTCACATTTGCACCAAAAAAAAAAAAAACTTATTTGGAAAGATCTTCCATTAATACAGATGCTAAATTTATATGTCATGATGATGGTATATTTAGTTAGTTTGATTAAATAGTTTGGAACATATTTTAAATTGCCAGATGTATAGAGTAAATCAAATCTCCAGTAACATTTTGGAGGCCAAACACATTTGATGACTGTCTCGATTTGCCAGGCTGTTATGACAGATACCACACAGTGGGTATTTGTGAGACACAGGAATTTATTGTCTCATGGTTATAGAGGCTATAAAGCTCACTTCCTCTTTGGGCTGGTAGCATTCTCATACTGGCTGGTGCAATCCTTGGGATTCCTTAATTTACATCTCTGTCTTCAATCACACGGTAATTATGACTTAGATGAAGTAACGTGTTTGTTGGGGGACATAAAACCAATCTACCACAATGGGCTAATTTTATTACAGCAGCTAGCTAGAAATATGACAAAATATCTATGCAGGTAGCGTTCAGTGCAGTTTTTTTCTTTTTTAATTAACCCTCCATGATTTTACTCTTTTGTCTATTTGGTGATTTTTAAATAACTTGGTCTTATTTTGTCCATAAGTTAAAGGACCTCTAAATTGAAAATTGCTATTGTGATGCATTTACATGATCAGTCATAATGAAGTACCTCTAAGAACTGAAAGCTATGTTACTCATGGGATGTCCCAAAAGCAAGGACCATCTGTGAGCCAGGTCAAAGGTTACAAGGTCAAAATAAAGATGGCTATAGCATGAACACTGCGAGATCAGGAAATGGATGGAAAGAACAACTCCCCCCTCCCCACAAAATGTGAAGAGAAGATGATAAAGCTGCTTTGAAAAAATACTCCATTATAAAAGGTAGAAATATTTAAGAAAGGATAGTTACTTAAAACAGATTTTTAATTTAATTTTAAGTTGTTTAATGTTTGTTCTCTAAAACATATTATGCAAATGCCATGTATAAATAGAGATTTTATCTCTTACAATTGAATTTAGGATAATACGTAGTTAATTAGCATATGGGATCAGTAAAAATTCATTCCAAAGGGTCAATCCAATCCTCTTGAATAACCCAAAAGTCTCTTTAAGAAGAAAAGTACAAGTGAAGGAGAATAAGGGAAAATGGACCCTTTCACCTTGAAAGCAGCTGACAGTGCAATAAGGGGTACCAAACAAAGTAATAACTTTCTGGATCTTTAACCTTCTCCAGACATTGTCTGTAAAGCAAGAAAAAAAGTTCAAATGTTTAAAATGTCTCCAAAACTATTAGCAAAAACAATATGGAAATATATAACAGATGCACAAAGCCATCTTGGGATGAATATATTAAGGACCCGCAACTGAAAATTCTAAAATCTATTTAATTGTGCCAAAGAGAAACATTAAGAAAGACCTTTTGATAAACAAAACTCAGACAGTGTTTAAAAAAATTTTTTTTAAGGTCTTGAGCCAAAGATTTTTCCTCACTTGCATGTTTCAGAGCCTGACTAGACCACCAAAACTGCCGTTACACGGGCCACCTTCAGACTAGGGACAGATTCCATGCATTAGCCCCTAAGTGGTGGGAGAACAGACTAATAAATGAACAGTAGTTTTTTATCTTATATCAAATATAAAGCACTTTTTTACAGAGAGGAGGAATGGGAATCACCCTCTAAAAATAATTGTATTCTTTCCCTTAGAAACAATTTCCCCTTTTATTAACAAAAATATCCTTAATATTAAATAATCAAATAATCACAAAGACATGTGAAATCATTCTAATCTCATTGATAACCACTGCTAACATACTGATGTTAAGCCTTCTAATCCCTCTTCCATTTATGCAAATTCATTTTATTTATACTAAAATGGGATTATGCTATATGCACTCCTTTACAACCTAAGCCCCCACCCCATCATTATTCTGCTTATCAATTCATCACTTTTCCAAACCAAATACATATCCCTCTGATCTCAATAGCAGTACAGCATTGTAGTTCAAGCGGGAAGAAGAAAAGGGGTCAGTTTTCATGACTGAGAGCATTTGGAGGAATTTTTTAATATAAATCAATATTGTTTCCTCAAAATAAAAGGAAAAAGTGTTGGTAAACTAAGCAGCTTCACTGCTTTGTCTTTGACACACAGGCCAATCTGCCATCCATAATATGTCCAAATCATCCCCCAAACCTGTTTTCTCCCATTGCTTTCCTCTAAACAAACAGTATTGCTGTTTAAAATGTTTATTCTAAAATAATCTCAGACTTTTTAAATGTTGCAAAAGTTATAAGGTAAGAAGAAAATGTCCATACCCTTCACCCAGCTTTCCCAAATATTAGCCTCCCACGTAAGCACAGTACAGTAACCAAAACCAAAACATTCACATTGATACAATACTATCACCTAATCCACAGACCTTATTTAAATTTCACCAAGGATCCACTAGTGTCCTTTTTCTGCTCCAGGATCCAATCCAGGATAATTCACTAGTAGTACGTCTCTTTAGTCTTCTTTAATTCAGGGGAGTCCCTCAGTCTTTCCATATTTCTCATGACTTCAACGCTTTCCACTTACTCATACAGTCTGGTTTGAAGGCTACTTGGCAAACTAACAGGACTGAGAAAAGTCCTGGCTCATTATTTTCTAAACTGCCCCTCATTACAGGCATTTAAATGTATATTACTAACAGTGACAAGGTTTGGGGTCCAGTTTGATAATGCCTCACACTACCTTCACATAGCATAGCATGAGCAGGTGAAAAAGATGTTTTTATTTCCAAAAATAGGATAAAGCTAACTCAAAACACCCATGGTATCTTGGGGAAGACAATGGAAAGCAATGGCCTCACCATTTACTATTTTTTACTCCAGGTGAAAATACAGCAGTGATCAATCTGTTGACCAAGAAGCATGAACACTTTTGACCAGGAAACATAAGGGGTCTGAAGCTGCTTCTGAATTGCATATTCTAGCAGGAGGTCATTATTTCCAAGAATTGCCAAGACTCCAGCTCTGCCTCACAGGTCAAAGGAAAAAGGAAATTGGGACACTCCTCACATTCTGTAGCCCACCCTGTCACTCGATTACAGAAGGGGATGAGGTGGGCTTGGTAGGATTTGTTCTCTGCAAAAAGTCACTAATGGAGAAACATCAGCTTGTCCTCTCCATGACGACTGCAAATTGAGTTGATGATAATTTCACTCTTGCCCATAGGATTTCCAGGCCCATCTTTTTCTCCTTCAGAGTAAGAAGAATGAGAATTCACCTATTTCAGCCCAGCAGCAGACCCACACACCGGCAGGTTTTCAAAACTGGTCCTAAGATACCTGGTCATAAACTGGTTGACTCTGAGAATTCTCTCAGATACTTCTCACCAGCCTCAGTTTAATACATTTCCTTCAGTAAGCAGAAGAGACCCCTTATTCTCACAGTCTGTGTGCTACCTGCCCCAGCCTCAAGTTTAGCAACTTTAAAAAGATGAAGCTTTGAAAGGACAAAAAAAACAAACAAACCACTAAATACACACACACACACACACTTAACACATGCAAGCACCATCATATGCACATGTCTACGTGGATCAAGATGCCTTTGGTTAGAAAAAGCAGAGCAGAGGACTGAAGAGATACAGGATGGAAACAGGGTCCTATACCAAAAACCATACAAATACCCAAGTATAAAAAGAAACCATTTAGCATGCACTTATATTATACACACACACACTCAAAATGTGACGGAATATAAGCAAGACTGACATCCTGGGAAAAGTACTATGAATTGTTCACTAGGCTTTCTTTAAATAAGAAATAACAGAGGGCAAGAGAGAAAAACACATCACCCTAAAAATAATAACCCCAACCCTGTGAGCAGTACTTTCCATTCACCCAGGTAAGCAATTCTCATGTTTAGCCCCCTTAATCCTCAAATACCTCTATGATATAGGTCTTATTATGCCCATTTATAAATGAGGAAACAAGACATCAGAGAATCAAGGTAATTTGCCCAAGACAACACTTTTACAAGGTAGCAGAACACGAACACAAAACAGCACCCCACAATGTGCCTGGAACTACTCTAAGAGATCTAAGTATAGTAACTCATTTAATCTTCAAAACAACTCTAGGTTGGGATTAATTCTATCCTCATTTTAAAAATGGGGAAACTGAGTTTAAGCTGCAAAGTAACATGCCCAAGGTCACACAGGCACATTTTATTGATAGGAACTATAAGAAGAAAGATTCAGTGAATTATTAGGGTAATATTCCCAAAAGTTCAGAACTTAAATAAAATGCATCTATATAAAATGTGGACCCTTCACATCCTCTTGCACAAATAAAGCCCCCCTCTTCAGAGAGGTGGGCCTGGGATCTCACAGCCACGTAGGCATGTCTTGCATAGAACCAAATGGAGTATCCTGAGAATTGTGTGAGTCTCTGTATGATGGTCATTGGGAATGATAACAAAGTAGCAAAAGATGACAGCAAACTCCTCAGAACACCGGTTAAATCTGTCAGATAAAGGAGCCATCCCTTGATGGAATAGCAATCGATGCCCAGAAATTTGGATCCTCTCTCCCAGCTCCCCAGATTCCTCAAATCCCTTCTGTGATGTCAGACGGTGATTACAGCTGGGAAGGCCAGAGAAAGACACTGCAAAGGGACCAGCATGCTGTCTTGCTTTCATTAAGTGTCAGGATGTCCTAATTCAGCCTGCTTGATTGATGAAAGAGGACTTCTGGAAGGGGAGCTGAGAGGAAGGGGAGGGCAGAAGGACTCGGGGGAAAACAACCCCAGCTGATGGTCCTGAGAATGTGCACATAGTATGGTGATACTTGATCCATCTACACAAGAGCTGAGATTAGTGTCTCATCTATCTTGCCAAATGCCACTCTAAGTCAAGCACCTAAGGGTGCTGGAAAGTAACCTGTAGATTAGACAGGTCTTTAATAAACTAAAAGGCCCAGGGATGGGATGTGACTTGTCCAAAGTCAGTTCTCAGCAAGTCGGAGACCAGAGCCAGACGGCCTGCTGGGTTCTCCTCCCCAAGTGGAACCAACATGGTCACAGGACTCAGCTGGGTGCCACACAGCTGGGGTGAATGGCAGCCAGTGAGGCACGCACATCACACGCGCAGGCCTTCATCCTGGTGAGGGAGAGTGCCCTCCACCACAGACCTCTGCAAGAGGGGGTGAGAGCAGGAGGTCGTCTGCTGCTGCTTCCCATCAATGAGGGGTGCCACAGCTAGTTACTGAGCCAAGCCAGGAACAAAGGCTGAGGCCTGATCCTCCCAGAGTCCCAGATGCCCCTACTCAGGGTGGTCGCCCTGCAAGCAGTAGTGGGCACCCCTTCCAAGTGCTCTTAAAACTACAGGAAGAGGGCGGCTGCCGTGGCTCAGCAGGCAGAGCTCCAACCTGCCGTGCTGGAGGTCTGGAGTTCGATCCCTGGTGCCTCCTGCCCATATGCAAATTAAAAAAAAAAAAAAACCACGGGAAGAAAAAAAAATCACCATGGGAAGAGGAACCTCAAGGCAGACAAAGGGCCCAAGTTCAATTCCCACTCTCCCGTGTCCATGTCCTCGTGCAGGTAAACATCTCTCTGAACCCCTGTAACACAACTGTAACACAAGTTCTTCCACTGTCACCCTGCACTTTAGAGACAACTCTGGGGAAGTGCCCAGCACAGGAGCTGGCATATAGTAAGCACTGGAAACATAACTGTTGCTATTATTCTCTGACTTTGGAGGCAGGTGCAAGTTGCCATCTGCGGTCAGTGTGGGATGAACTTACAGAAGTTTGTATTCCCGGTGGAAAATGCAAGCTGAGGGGTGGAGCTGATTGCTCAGGAGCAGAGCAGAGGGGGAGCAAGAGGTGACCCAATGGCAGAGCTGCCAGGGGAGACTTGGGGAAGGAGAATAAAGATGCTGGATGGGGGCTAGGTTAAGTTTTTCTCAGTGGCATGGGCTGTGTTCTTCTCTGTCCCACTCACCCATCAGTAAGACTTGCTCTCCATCCCGCAGGAGCTCTGGTTCTGGGCTGTGACAAAGCCCTGGCTCCGGCATCCACGGGGAGGGGGGACGGCAGAGTTCATTTTAGGGAACCTGGCCACATACAGGTTATTTTACTACTATTACCACAATGTACCGCCCTCCTGGGATCATCAAGAAGAGGGGTCTCAGGCCAGCCCTGGGCAGCAGCGTGGTGTCGGGTAAGCCTGATCCACAGGGTAGGCTCAGAGGACAGCATAGGTTCTCAGGAAGCCTCTTTGGAAAGTCACTTCTCCTCACTTTGTGCTCCAAACCATGAACTGAGATGCCAGAACTAAGGTTGATAAGAGCTGGGGGGAGGGAGGGGTGGGGAGTCAAACGACTCATTTACGAAGACCACGGGCTGTCACTCTCTAAGCGTTCTCCCACTGCGGGAAGAGCTTTCAGTCCATGGCCTCCCAGCACCTGCCCTGTCTGTACTCATGTGTGTGTTCACCTGTTTACTCTCTCTCTCCCCTAGGAGGCTGGAAACTCCACGAGGGCAGAGAACATGGCCACTCTATTTCTCAGTGTGTGCCCAGAATGCGGCTCAGTGCTGTCAGCTCACATGTACAAGACAAGGCACGTCTGCCCAGTAAAGATGCAGCCACATTTCAAGTTGGACTGTTTACTACTTACGCAGACAGCAAATGGAAGGATAAGGCAAAAATGGCCAGCTCCCTGGTTCCTTGCCCCACACAACAAAAAGGACAACAATTAAACAAACGGGGCTGATGCCTGCGAGGGGAGAGGCGGAGGCGCCTGTGGCTGAGGAGCTAGCTGTGGGCTGCAGCCACGCAGGGCAGAGCGCCCCATACGGCACCAGAACCAGGACGGGGCTAGAGGGGGACCACGTCATCACAGCCTCCCAGGGAGATGGGAGGAGGGAGGGAGGGGGCTGCATAGCAGTGTCTCATCCTCCCCAGTTCCAGAAAGACCACAAGGCATTTTGCAAAACTGTGGTTCAAGTCTTCGCCGATGGGGCCTATTTTGACACAAGCAAACGCCATGGTGGAGTTCTTCCTTTACAATTGCCTGGCACGTAGCAAGTGGTCAGCAAATATTTCTTAACTAAATGGTTCTTATGAGGTTGCACTATTAATATCCCATTTCATAAAGGGGCAAGTGAGGGTCAGGGAGATGAAATACATCACATAGGTCATACCTGGGATACCAGAGCCCACCTCTTTCCCCACCCGTGGTATGCCTCTGCACGCTGAGCAGGGTCAACAGAGGTCAACGACAGACTTTCCCCCAACAAACTAACCTGAATCACATGTATTCCTCATGCAAGAGCTTCCTGTTACGTGAGGATCAACACACTAGCAATCTCTGCTTCTCCAGGCCTGTATCTGTCTGTCCCAACCTTCCTCCCTCCAGATCCGTCTCTCTGTCTCACTTTCCTTATCTTTAAAATAAGGATAAAAATACTTAGCTGATAGGAATGGGGAAGATTATCATTTTTAACAAGTCATAGCATTTATTGAGCATTTATTTATACATACCAGTCCGTTTAGCACGTAGCCTTATGTTTCCCTTATGACAGCCCCATTTCACGGGGAGGGAAACATCAAGTGACCTCAAAGTTAATACTATTCTGGAAACTTATGAACTTTAAATGCATAACAGTTGCATGCATAATAATAATAATAATACTCATACTAGAAATTATGATCATTATTAGTATATTATTATAAGAGAATTGCCTCCAGCTATTCTATCAGAACAAGAGAAAAAATAACAAGAGAAAAGGAGATGGAGGAAATCTTTTCAGAAACACCTAGGACCCCAGGCATAGGTCCTCTTCTCAGCCTGCTTCTGGCCAGGATCTCTGTACAGCACGGGGCTCTCTGTGCTTTCAGAGCCAGCCTGTCCACTGTCTACCCACTTGAAGCTGGCTCACACAGGAGTTCTCACATACAAGTAAAGTGAGCCATGGAAGCAAGGGTGAACAAATAATCAATCCTCCACATTGGGATGTACTGACTCCCTGGGGAGAACACATTCGTTCATCACTGGGTTGATAGCATGGCTGGTCTCTAGATGAGTGTGAATCAGGTGAACTCAGATAACCCCTAGGGTAGGTCCCCACTCTCCTTGTGATTGTCTTGCTCCCAATATGAATATCTCAGCTCATAAACATATGGAAAGAGGTCAAGCCTAACCAATTAATTTTCCAAACACATTCATAATTTTTTTTAATGCTCACTGTAAAAAATCTAGAAAGTACAGAAAGGGATAGAAAAGAAAGCTAAAGCCACCCATGATCCAATGACGCAAAGATGGTCACCCTTAACACTGGCAAATTTCCTTCCATTCCACTACCCTCCATCCCCCACCTCATGAAATGACACATTGAGAACAGGCAACATGACGACATCAGCTTGGCAGTTTTTTACTAGCTCTAGCCATAGTATTAGAGTTGGAGGCTGAACACTGGATGCTTTTAATAACCTTTTTTTTCCTGCCCGAGCACATTTCAAATGGGAAGCCTACATTTTAAAATAGAACACATAAAGCACAAAACATGTAAATAACTCTTAGCAGTGAAATCTCCAAATGATCTTCTGTAAGTCGAAACTTCTAATTTCCCACCAAATAGCCTTTTAATCCCTTTTATTTGGCGCTGTTCTACTTGGTGTCCATGTCACCTGTTCTCCAGAAAAGATTGAGTTCAGAGATAACACTGACAAATTGACCAGCAGAGGCTCTAGTCACACCAGACATTACTCAGCATGCTGACAGGTGACCTGTCCACCTCCGGCTTCTATGTTTAACTGGATAGCGGGACTTGGAAATGAATCCCAGCTCAGGCAAATTCATCAGCATAGGACATGGCCTTCCATTCCATATTTTTTCAACATCCAGCAGGATACAGTGATGCCTCTATAATTATTGAGAACTTCTAGCTGTCAATAGACTGTCCCCCAGTAACAACTGCCATCAGAAAAGTAAATCGAGGAAGGAAATAACAGCTTAGGTGTAGTGGGAATGGAGAAAATAAAAACACAAGTCATGTTTTAATCCTGAATCCTCACAAAGCCCAAGGTTGAAATGTGAACATTGTTATAATTAAAAATTTATGCTTTTCCAGAATAGAATTTTAAGGTGCTGAATCAAGAAAGTAGTGGAAGATGGACAATATAACACAGATCAGGCACTAAATATTTCTTTATTCACTTAAGTGTTTTGCAGAGCTTACATATGCTGGGCACTATTTTAAAGCAGTGAATGGGTCTCAAATTTTAACAAGCATCATAATCAGCTGGAGGGCTTGCAAAACAGAGTGCTAGGCCTGACCCCAGAAAATCTGATTCAATCTAGGGCAGGGCCCAAGAACGTGCATTTCTAACAAGTTCCCAGATGATACTGATGCTGCAGGTCCAGGGACCACACTCAGAGAGCCACTATTCCCGGCAAGGATGATCCAAAGAATCAATCAAAGCCCTTGCACCCATGGAGCTTATGGCCACCTGGAGTAACAACAATTATGCATGAAATGATCTTAGTAGTAGCAAATTGGTCCTTTCTGCTATGATAAGTCAAGTAGAAAAGAGAATTGAGGATAATGGAGGAAGTAAGGATCAGTTTTTTAAGAAGACAATCAAAGAAGGCTCCTCTGAGGAGGTAACATTCAAGCAAATGAAGTGAATGAATGAAGACAGAGACTGCAAAGTCAGAGGGGGAAACATTCCAGGCAGAGGGAGCATCTTATGCAAAGACCCCACGTAGTCAAGAACAGCAAGAGCAGCAGCCTCAATGGAGCAGAGCAAACTTGGAGAGGCTGAATCGTAAGTAGGCAGGGGGGTGGGTTACATCGGCTAGAACTTCACACTCTATTATACTGGAAGCTTTGGGAGAAGGAATGCTGCAATCTAAAAAGACCACCCTGGCTATTTTGAGGTATGGAGAAAAGACTGTCAGGAGACAAAATGGAAGCAAGAAGACCAGTTAGGAGGCCATTAAAGTCAACAAGGCAGTTTGGACCAGGATGCGACCAGCAGTGCTGGGAAGGGGTGGATGGAAATGATATATGCCCTGCAAGTAGAGCTGACAGACATGCTGTGGGTAGCATGTGGGTATGTGGGAAGAGGGGGTTCAATGGTGACTACAGACTACAGTGTCTGGCCTTGTTTTCATTGGGGGAGGAGCAATGGATATAAAACATTCTTGAACCTTAAGAAAAGTTGCAAGAATAAAAATAGCACAGAACTCCTGTATACCCTTCTCCTAGATTCCCCATTATTAACACTTTATCCCATTTGCTCATCACATGTGTTACACACACACAAACACACACAAACACACATACACACGTGCACTATTTCCCTTTCCAGACTATTTGAAGGAAAGCTGCAACAGCCTGAGGACAAGCTAAGGAAGGGGACTGCTCCAGACCTGCTAGTGTCAGGTACTCAGATAGTCTGGGAAGAGAATTTTTGAACAAAAAAAATTGGGATGAATAGTACAGTGACAATCCAGGAGATGAACTGAAAATGACCAAAATTTTCTTTCTACACTGTCAATATTGCAAATTTCTAAGATTACTTCCTTTACCTTAGCATTCTATCAGCCAGGGTTATGCCACAGCAACTCAAGTTTCTCAATGACTAGCAAATCTCTGTGCCTCTGAACTGTGACATCTGACATTCCCAACTTGGACTTCCCAGAAACCCATTTAAATTTTCTTCCCCTGCACTCTTGATGGCATAACAACAGATGCCGCCCTTGTCAAAATGACATTTCCACAGCATGGCTCATGCAGGCAAACTCAGAGATGAGCTTATTCACTGCAAGTTGATAGATGCAGACAGTAATCAAAAGTTCTGCTTGCACAGAGGAAAAAAAATCTTCTAAGGGTATAGAGGCAGCTCAAAACGAGATTGAAACGTGATGAACCACAGCCATTTCTTTGATTAAGTAGGGTTTTTCAATTTGCCACTTAAAGGGAGCTATGAATATCCTTCTGTCATGCACCACTATCAATTCCATCCAAGAGGTGATTGGGCCAAGGGTACCTGTAACTCTAAGGCCCTGGAACTCTCAGCTCGAGTTTATCCACAACAGGTGTGCAGAGATGATAATCAACAGAGGATATGTAAAAATCCTCTACTGGAAGGCAGAAAATGCAGAAATAAGAATTGGACTGCCTGCTAGGGCATGTCATCTGTTCCCGCAGCTTCTAATAATCCATCCTCAATAAGAATGCAAGTCAGAGCAAAACACTACACTTTGAAAGCAATGGCAGCAGCTAACCTATAGGGCTTTAATTCTGGTGTCCTTAAATTTGCATTGTTTAAACCAAAACAGGATTCATTTCCTCAGGACCGCGGCATAGGAGGAATGTATTCTTTGGCCCTTGCAGTCCACTTGGACACTAAGGAAATGAGTTATGAAATGCTAGGCCTGATTTCCATGGTGTTGGGTATGTCTCTGGGGGAGGGTCCATAACAGGGTGCCTCTATTATTTACTCTGTTCAGCCAAAACAACACACTGTTCTTAATATCCATCTCCTACAGAAAATTTCAACTCAGGCAGTATAGAGTAACAGCTAAGTGCATAAATGGGCTGTGTGATTCTGAGCAAATCAATGCCTCTGACATCCATTCTTCCTCTAGAAAATGGGCATAATAACAGACCTTATCTTCATAAGGTTGCTGTGAGGATTAAAGAATATAAAACATTTAGCCCAATGCTTGGCATGTAGTAATCATAAAAAATGTCAACATTATATTAGTTCAGTTCAACTTTCCTGTCTTAGCTTGAAGACATACAAGGCTAGGTCCAGGCTACTCCTGTGAAGATGTGAAGAAGGGAAGGAAGGACTTCCCATAACAAGGGATTGCCTCTTGTTATGCCTTATATATAGGGATGCTCAGTGCCCCTCAGAGAGGAGGCAATCACTCCTTTCTTATTCCCTCCCAAGTTATCGCATGTACGGAGCATCGTCGCTTTCCAGCTCCAAGGGAGTCATTCAGTCCACTTCTATCCTTCAGCCACCTTCACCAGATGCCAGGAGAGCTCACCCTGTGGTGGTGGGGAGGGGGGGTAGAAAATGACAACACACAGCACAACGTGGACAAGAACAGGGCATTGGAGGTGCCACAGGACATGTCTCATCTTGTCTGCAAGATCAGGAGGTCTTCTGGAGGAAGCATCCAGGGACCTGAGCTGTGCTAAGAGGCCCAAGATTCTGCATTTCTATCAAGCTTGCAGGTGATGGAAATGTGAAATGTGAAAATTCTCAGGACAGCAGAAAGAGGAAGAAAGGCGACCACACTATTAGGTACCAAAACATAAATAAGCATGCTTATTCGTGATTGTTTTACGAGCCCAGCAAGACTAGAAAAGGAGCCATTCAGAGGGTACCCTCATGGTTTGCATTTAAAACCAAAGATGCTGCCTTATTTGTCCTACAATACAACATTGCTAGGGCTGGAATGTTGAGTTCAGGGATATTTAAGAAAATTGAAAAAGGAACATGTTTTTCACTATACTTCATTTACTTCACAAACCTAGGAAGAACATATGATGATATATACTTCACATATAAGGGAACCAAAGGTCAAAGAGAGGAAATTCCTGTCTAAGCCACACAGACTGTGAGTAGCAGGTTCAGGAGCCTACCCCAAATTTGGGTGAATCCAGAACTCACACCTTTGCTCCTTCCTGGCAGTACAAAGAGCGACAAGAAGAGAAAATGTCTAAAAAAAGTTTAAAGACCAGCAACATGAATGCCTACAGTTTATAAGGGAGTAAGCATACCATAAGCTCTTTTATTAAAAGAAAATATACGAGCATTTATCAATGGGAAAACCCTGGAAGGAAACTCTAGTCATCATGACGACTCCTATGCTATCGTTTCAGAGACTGAGTTCTTCTTTGTGCTTGTTCCAGATTTTTCTTAATGAATTTTGCTACTTTCTATATAATGAAATCACATAAGAAAAGTGGTGAAGTCAGTAGTTAGAGGTTTATCTCTTTCTCTAATCCGACTGGGGGTGTATTTCTGCTCTCACGGAATATGCAGAATGGACGGCCTCTCACCTGGGCCTCATGGCGTCTCGCCCCCCAAGTCCTCACGCCAACGTCCATGAATACAACTCTGAGCAACGAGTGAGGAACAGCCTTTCCCGTAAGTCCCATTTTCTTCACTGGGGCTCTGAGCTACTGCCGCTCCACCTGAATCTGCATGCTAGGGAGCAATTATAAAGGGACAGAAACGTCACCCCACATCCACCTTATCTGCTTGATTACTTGCTAACCTCACAAGTTCCTCGACATTAATAACTAGGGGGAAGGTACACACATATTTAGCAATGAAACTGTGCATTTTCCCAACCGCACTGACCCCCCAAAAAGAGATAGGAGTCAGCAACCACTCTACTCTTGCACAAATTGAAAAGACTAAATGAGGCTCTTTGTTTTAATGACCAAGCAGGAAAACCCGTGAGGACAAGTATAGGTTCATTGCTGCTGGGTGTTCACCTGGTATCAGAAGCAAACCAGAAGCTCCCAATTGTGATTTGAATTAGAGAATGCACCAGGATATGAAGACATCATCATCATCATAAATATTAAGAATAATGACAGTTATATTGTATTAGTATGAAATCATGTATTATTGTATTATATTTATATTTTTTGTATTATGCACTTTATATGTGTTAACTCATTTCTCACCACAACTTTCTAGGTTAGGAACCATTCTCATTCCCATTTTATAGATCGAGAAACTGAGATTTAAGTGACACTGTACCTGAGATTAAAAACTGTTAAATGTGAGACATGTGACTCGTATCCAAAGCCCATTCTGTTACTCATGTTGTACTAGTATCTCCTAACTCTGCCTGCACAAGAAAATCCTGTAAGTGTTTTCCAAGTCCTATCCATGTTCTGAACTTTCTGATTTTCCAAAAGGGTTCTGGGTATCTGGATGGTTAGGAAGGTACTCAGAGTTTCCACTTTCCACGTGACAACATGAGGTGCTCTTCAGGCCTACTCTCCAAAGAAATTGGCAGAAACACTTTTCAAAAACCATTTAAAGTCTGTCCTTTGGGCATATAGTAAATGAGGAAACTTTTATTCAAGAAAATCGACTAAAATTCAGTAAGAACTGTGTGACTCTGTGGTATTTGTATGAAGAACTACTTCCTCTCTTCTCTCTACCATCAGTGAGATGGAAACTCCACTCCAGATTGGTGCAGCCAAGACTCCAGGGCTTACTCTACCCCTAGCTTCCGGTTAGAGGGCTAGTCTCCTGGGAGGGGAAGGATGTAAGCCCTTCTCATCCTACTGCCAGCTCCAAGTAGCTGAGGGGAAGTTCTGGATGGATGCAACTGAAAGGCGGGGCCTCTCTTCCTCAACCCAACCCCCAGTCATTGGATGGACTCTCTACCTGAGGCATAGCATACTGAGAAAACTGAGGCTCTGCATCACCTGTGCCCTAACTTAAAAGGAAATGGGTTCCATGGTGAGAGAGGCAGTCCAGGAAGACTCAAGGCTAATGCCACCCCCTCCACCAAGTGCTCAGCTCCTAAAGTAGACATGTTACTTGGAGAGAAGCACTGCATGCTTTTCCCTTCCAACTCCAAGCTGTGAACAAGAGATGTTGTCTCATTGGGGAAAGGCAGTAGAGCATAAAACAAGAGGTCAGAATCTCTTCCCAAAGGAACTGACTTCATTTGCAAAAGAGTGTGAAGTTCAAGCTCTCTGAAAGAATAGTGTAGGTGGCAGTGAAAGGCAATCGGGAGGACACTGGTAGAGTCATTGCATATATAGGCTAAAATATAGAACAGAAAGTATTCCAGAGAAAACCAGAGGAAGAGACAGCTGAGAGGAGCCCTCCCAAGGCAGGAAAAACCTCAAATGCTGACCTTGAGAAACGAAGTCAAATTTGATTGGGTCAGTTTGTGGCGCGAGCTATGCTCTAGAGTAATGCTGCCAACAACAAAGAAATCAGCTGGCAGTTAGTGGAGTCTATCAGCTGGGTGGGGTCAGGGAAAGAGTCAAATAGAACCCTGGCCAAACTGCTGCCAACATCAGAGGCTTCACACTGGGGTAGTGGAAATAGAATTCATTAAAATAACCCAGCAAGCCACTAAGCAAATAACAATAACAAGCCCTGGACAAGGGGACAAGTACCTAGAATTATTGCACTAGATATCTAAACACCCAAGTTTCCAACAAAAAAAATCATAAGACATTTTTTTTTAGTCTTTTAATGCAATTACAGTGAAATATATTCACATAGCATAGAAACCATCCGAAGTATACAATCACTGGTTCACAGTATCGTCACATCTGTTGTATATGGAGATGAGCTCCCTTTTTTTCTCCATCATATTATCTCTGGGTTTTGTTTTTTGTTTTTCTTGCTCAGTCTGGTTAAAGATTTTACTAAAGGTTTGTCTATCGTATTACTATCATTTTTTTATATCAGGGCCTGCTAGATGCTTTTTTGTTTTTACATTTTTAAAAACAATTTTATTGAGAAATCTTCACACATACAGTCTATACACAGTGTACAATCAATGGCTCACAATATCATCACATAATTGTGTATTCATCACTATGATAATTTTCAGACATTTGCATCAATCCAGAAAAAGAAATACTAAGTAAAAAGAAAACATCATACAACCCACACCCCTTACCCCTTCCTCTCATTGACCACCAGTATTTCAACCTACCCAATTTTTTACCCTTTATCCCCCCCCATTATGTATTTACTTTTAATCTGTATTTTTTAATTCATCTGTCCAAACCCTGGATAAAAGAAGCATCAGAGACTAGGTTCTCACAATCACACAGTCACATTGTAAAAGCTGTATCATTATACAATTGTCTTCAAGAATCAAGGCTACTGAATACAGCTCAACAGTTCCAGGTTCTCCCCTCCAGCCACTCTATACACCATAAACTAGAAAGGAATATCATCCCCAGGAGTCAGGTCCCATGTTGCCAGATAGATTTACACCCCTGGAGTCATGCCCC
Source organism: Myrmecophaga tridactyla (assembly GCA_004026745.1). Taxonomy (NCBI): domain Eukaryota; kingdom Metazoa; phylum Chordata; class Mammalia; order Pilosa; family Myrmecophagidae; genus Myrmecophaga; species Myrmecophaga tridactyla. The sequence goes on from PVIY010006265.1 coordinate 22,717, forward strand.
ACATAGGGGGGGACGGCAGTGAGTTCACCTGCTAAGGTGGCTTAGAGAGAGAGAGGCCACATCTAAGCAACAAAAGAGGTTCTCTGGGGGTGACTCTTAGGCATAATTATAAGTAGGCTGAGCTTCTCTTTTGCAGGAATAAGTTTCACAGGGGTGAACCTCAAGATCAAGAGCTCAGCCTATTGATTTGGTTCTCCCCACTGCCTGAGAGGATATCAGGAACTCCCCAAATGGGGAAGTTGAATAGTTCTTCCTTTCTCCCCACTCCCCTAAAGGGACTTGGCAAATATTTTCTAATCCACTGGCCAAATTACTCTGGAATATATCAGAGCATCATACTAACCTGGACAAACCAGCAAGATCTCACATCTTATTCAAGATTCCATTTACTTAAGGTGTTCAACTAAACTGACCATTCAAGTTAAATTAGGTAACACACCAGCCAAAACATAAATTTTGCATGAAATAAACATCTCTCCCTTTGGTCTCACAGAGAAGTTGAAGTTTTAAAATGAGGACCATATCATTCTTTACCCTGTGTTCTGATTTACCTTAGTCCTAACCAGAACAGCTTTATTCATATATCTCGTTGAAGTCTGATCCCTTTTTCAATTTTTTAAACAGTTCCTGTATGGGGTGCTGCTGACTTCTATAGCTTCAGAACTCTAACTCTGAGCCTGAGGTGTTACGTAAATACCCAAAATTTCTGGGAATGACCAGGTTATAAACAAACAGCTCAGTATCTCAGAATTTAGAAATAACAGTTACAACTCCTGAATATATGTGACTGCTGTAAAAATTTACAATCTAGGACCCTTTACAATAGGCCTCAACCTAATAACCCATGCTCTTGACTTCAAGTCTCTGAGATTGTATATTACAGTTAGTCCATATGAGTGAGGAATGATAATATTTGTCTTTTTGTTTCTGAAATTTCAGTCAACATACTGTCCTCCAGGTTCATTCACTTAGTTGCATGTGGAACCATGGCATGTCTGAGAGACAAAGTAACTAGTCAGGTAAAAGGGGGTTCTTACCTAAAGGGCGTATCTTCCAAAAGGGGGGGCAGGGCCCAGCTTACATAGGGGCCTCCTTCAGGGAACTCAGGCCCCAGGGTCTAGAAAACAGAAGCAATCAAAGCCCCCCTACCACTGCAGCTTCTGTCTCAACCATGCCCCTGGGAGGGAGCATCTGCTGGAATTAAAGGCACCACATCACTTTACACTGGTGGGAGGCTGATGGCAGACAAGTGCCACATGAGGGGCAGGATAGAGGAAGCACAGAGTCTAGAGGCTTCGTAGAATGTCTGACAACCTGCTTGGTATCACCCTCAGGAAAAAGTGATGCTGGCTTCTCTTTCCTCCTGAGACATGGACCTGTCTGGTCTGTGAAAGTATGACTGAGTTCAATAATATCTAAGGAGACTCTCCTCAAAAAAAAAGGGTCCATATAGGCAGGGCAAGAAACAGAAAAACAAGAACTGAAAAATTCTGATCCATTAAACAGAACCTATGCTAGAGGTATAGAATAACTTGAACTGAATGTCAGAGAACAGATAGAGAACAAAGCCATCCAGCAAGAAAATCCTAGGTAAAAGAGTGAAAACAACCTCCAGAATAAACTAATTAAGGAAATCAAATGCCTAGACGCCAGAAGAAAATGACGAGTCATACTAGGAAAATTGAAGATATGGCCCAGTCAAGGGAACAAACCAACACTTCAAATGAGATACAGGAGTTGAAAAACCTAATTCAGGATGTTTGAAAAGACATGGAAAATCTCATCAAAAATCAAATAAATGAGTTGAGAGAAGATATAAAGAAGATATTGGGTGAACATAAAGAAGAACTCAAAAGTTTGAAAAAACAAATTGCAGAACTTATGGGAATGAAAGGCATAATAGAATAGATGAAAAATACCATAAAAACCTACAATAGATTTGAAGAGGCAGAAGAAAAGATGAGGACTGGGCATCTGAAATCCAACACACAAAAGAAAATATAAAGTAAAGAACAGAAAAGTATGAGCAGGGTCTCAATTGAATAACAACATGAAGCACAGGAATGTACATGTTGTGGGTGTCCCAGAAAGAGAAGAGAAGGGAAAAGGAGGAGAGAGACTAATGGAGGGAATAATCACTGAAAAGTTTCTATCTCTTAAGAAAGACATAAAATTACAGATCCAAGAAGTACAATATGCCACAAACAAAATAGCTCCAAAGAGACAAACTCCAAGGTACTTACTAATTGAGTTGTCAAATGCTAAAGGCAAAAAGAGAATTTTGAAAGCAGCAAGAGCAAAGCAATACATTACATTTAAGGGAAGCTCAATAAGACTATGTGTGGATTTCTCAGCAGAAACTGTGGGGGCAAGAAGGCAGTAGTATGATATATTTAAGAGTCTGAAAGAGAAAAACTGCCAAACAAGAACTATATCCTCAGAAAAACTGCCCTTCAAAAGTGAGGGGGAGGTCACAATACATTTAAAGAAACAGGAATTATGAAATTATGAAAAAAATCAGGCAAAAGAAACTGTCTGTGAGAGTGACCAGATGTGGGTTTAACAGAGACTTCAAAGTAGCCATTATAAATATGTTAAAAAAAAAAAACTAAAGGAAGCCAGGGTTAAAGATATAAAGGAAGCTCTGACGACAATGTCACATCAAATACAGAATAACAATGAGTAGAAATTATAAAAAAGAACTAAATGGAAATTCTCAGGTTGAAAAATACAATATCTGAAATTAAAAAGCCACTAGGGGTATTAACAGTAGATTTGAATTGACAGCAAAAAAGAATTAGTAAACTTGGAAATAGATCAATAGAGATTATGCAAGCCAAAGAATATAGGCAAAAAAAGAATAAAGAAAAATGCACAGAGCTTCAGAAGCAAGTAAGACACCACTAAGCACACCAACATATGTATAATGGGGGTATTACATCAAGAGAAGAGAAAGGAGAAGAAAGTCTATTGGAAGAAATAATGGCTGAAAATTTCCCACATGCTGACAAACAATCTTCACATCAAGAAAATCAAAGAATTTCAAGTAGGATAAGCACAAAGAAAACCACAAGGAGACACATCATAGTAAAGATGCTGAAATCCAAAGAAAAGGAGAAAATCTTGAAAGCAATTAAACGAAAATGAGTCACTACTTACAAGGGAACACCAATAACATTAACATCTGACTACTCAGCAGAAACAATGGAGGCCAGAAGCAGTGGGATAACATACTCAAAGTACTAAAAGAAAAAAAAAAAAAACTATTAGCCAAGAATTCTCATCTCCAGCAAAGCTATCTTTTAAAAATGAAGGTGAAATAAAGACATTAACAGACAACCAAAAACTAAGAGAATATTTTGCTAGCAGATCCACCTTACGAGAAGTACCAAAAGGAAAATCTTCAGTCTGACAGCAAGTGACCAGAGATAGTAATTCAAATACACATTAAAAAAAGAGCACCAGTAAAGATAAGTATATAATTATAAAAGATAATATACATGCATCTTTCTTCCCCTTTCATCTCTTAATTGATTAAAACCAATTACATAAAATAGGTACATAATGTATTATTGTCTATAACATAAAAATTTAATATATTTCCAATAACAGCACAAAGGAGGTGATTGGAAGCAAAGGTCCTAACTGAGGAAATGACTCTAGATGATAACTTAAATTCACAGGAATAAATTAAGAGATTCAAAGGTTAGTGTAACAGAAACTATAAATATATACTTACTTTCCTTTCTTCTCTCAGCTTCTTTATATGACATAAGACTATATAAAATAATAATTATAAAGATGTAATCCTGGATTTCTTACATTTATAGATGTCATATGTATAATAATACCACAAACAGGGGAAAGGAAAATAGAGGTATATGAGGTAACAATTCTTTCACAGGAATCTAGTTAGTATAAATCTGAAGCTGATTCTGATAAGTTATTATGTATATAAGTCTTAGAGCAACCACTAAAGAAATGACAAAAATATATAGTGAAGAATTGTATAGTGGAGAAATAATTGAAGAAATTAAAGTGCTATATTAGAAAATATTCACTTAATGAAAAAGAGAATAGTAAAGAAGGAAGAGAAACAGAAGATATGAAACATATGCAAAACAAAACATAAAATGGCAAATATAAATCCAATCACATCAAATAGGACATTAAATGTGAATGGATTAAACAATCCAAACTAAAGGCAACGATTGTCAGAGTGGATGAAACAACAAGATCCAACTATATGTTCTACAGGAGAAATACTTTTAACTTCGAAGACACAAATAGATTAAAACAAAAACGATGGAAAAAGATTCATGATGCAAACAGCAACCACAAAAAAGTTGGAGTGGCTATACTAATATCAGAAAAAGAGACTTTAAAGCAAAAATCCTTACTAGAGATAAAGAGGAATATTTTATAATCATAAAAGTGTCATCCCATCCAGAACATAAAATAATTATACCCACATATGTACCTAACAACAGAGCAACAAAATACATAAAGCAAAATCTGACAGAAATGAAAGGAAAAATAGAAAAACCACCAATAACAATCACATATTTCAATACTCTACTTTCAGTAAAATAAAGAACAACTAGACAGAATACTGACTAGAATTCTAAGCAAATAGAAGTCATAAATGACACTAAAATGAAATTAGACAGATATCTATATAACACTTCACACAATAAAAGAATATATATTCTTCTCAAATGCACATGGAATATTCTACAGAACAGACCATATGTTAGGCCATAAAACAAATATGAATAAATTAAAAAGGATATACAGAATACAAAGTATGTTCTCTAAGCATAAGGAAATGAAATTTGTAATCAAGAATATAATGATATTTGGGGAATTCATAAATATGCAGAAATTAAACAGCACATTCCTAAATTGTCAATGGGTTAAAGAATCAAAAGGGAAATTTAAAAGTACTTTAATGAATAAAATGAAAATACAACATACCAAATCTTCTGGGATGCAGCTAAAGTCATGCTTATACAGAAATGTACAGTCATACATGTTTACATTAAAAAGAGAAAAGATCTAAAATCAATAACCTAACCCTCCACCTTAAGACTGGAAAAAAGAAGAGCAAAGTTAGAGCACTCACACTTGCCAATATCTAGATTTACAAAAAAACCCAACAGTAATCAAAACTGACATAAGGGTAGACATATAGCTCCGAATATGGAATAGAATTGAGATTTCAGAAATTGATCCACGTGTCCATGGTGAATTGATTTTCGACAAAGCTGCTCAGACCATTCAATAGGAAAAAATAGTTTTTTCACCAAATGTTGCTGGGTTAACTGGATAGCCACATTCAAAAGAACAAACTTGGACACTTATAACAAAAATAAAACTGAACTCGATCTGGATGAAGGACCTAAAGGTGAGAGCTAAAAATACAAAGCTCTTAGAAGAAAATATAGGGAACAACCTTTATGACCTCAGATGTGGCAATTGATTCTTAGATATGACACAAAAACCGTGAACAATGAAAGAAAAAAAAACAGATGAACTGTAATGCATTAAAATTAAAACTGTCTGTGCTTCAAAGCACAAAGTCAAGAAAACATAATGATAACCCATAAAATGGGAGAAAATACTTGCAAATTATGTATCTGATAAAGAACATGTATCTAGAATATAAAAATAATCACAACTCAATCAAAAGACAACTCAATTTGAAAGTAGATAAAGGATCTAAATAGATATTTCTCCAAAGAACATAAACAGTGTCCCTGAATATCAACAGTCATTAGGAAAATGTAAATCAAAACCACTAATGAGATGCCACCTCACATCCACTAGAATGGCTATTATTTAAAAAAAAGGGGGGGGGGAGAGCAAATAGGTGCTAGTGATTATGCAAAGAAATAGGAATCCTCATACATTGTTGATGGTAATGTAAAAATGGTACAGTCAGAGAAAAAAGTTTGGCAATTCCTTAGAATGCTAAGTACAGAACTGCCATATGATCTGAGAATTCCACTACTAGATATATACCCAAAATAATTGAAAACAAGGACTCAAACAGATATTTGTGTACCAATGTCCATGCTGCAATATTCTCAGTAGCCGGAAGGTGGAAGCAACCCAAGTGCCAATCAGCAGATGAACGGACAAACAAAATATGGTATATACATATAATGGAATATTAACCAGCCGTAAAAAAGAATGAAGGTGTGATACACATGAGAATATCAATGAACCTTGAAGATATAATAAATCAGATCCATAAGGACAGATATGTATGATTCTAATTATATGAAATAACTAGAACATGTAAATTCATAGATACAGAACACAAGATACAGGTGACCGGGGATGGAGTGGGCTAAGTAAATGCATAATGGGTACAGGGTCTTTCTCTGTGATGATAGAAAGTTTTGGTAATGGATGGTACTAATAGAAACACAATATTGTGAATGTGATTAATGCCACTGAGTTGTATGCTTGGGAGTGGTTAAGATAAGGGAATTTTATGCTATATATATGTTATCTCGAAGTTTTTTAAAAGAGGGAGGCTAAAGAGACAATGACAATTAAATGCAATACATGATCCTGGACTGGTTCTTATAATGGAGAAGAAAATATCCAAAAGGACATTTTGGAACAATTGAAAAAAAATTGGCATTCTGACCATATGTTTTATAGCAATATTAAATTTCTTGAACTGGATAGTTATACTTAATGTGGCTATATAAGAGAATAGTTTTTTCCTTAGGAAATATCAAGTGCTATAGGAGCAATCTATTCTCAAATGTTAAGAAAATTAGATAGAATGATTTAACAAATGGAGCAAAATGGTAAAAGTTGGTAAATCTGGATATCTACATAAGGAGTATATTGGAGTTCTCTCCATTTTAAAAAAATTATTATTGCAATTTTCCTGTAAGTTTGAAGTTATTTCAAAATAAAAAGTAAAAAAATATATATATATGATAATAGCGGGAAGATGGAATAGGATAGGCAGAATTCACCACTCCATCACAGAACAACTAAAGAAAAGAAAGAAATCCCTGCAGCAGCAGTTCTAGGGGACAAGTGGTTAGAAAGGGATTTCTATATGATATGGGGAGGTTCTGGATAAAAAAGAAGAGAAAATATGACCGAGAGGATGGAATGAGTTTATTCAATCATGACTGCACCTGGGGCCAGAGCAATTCTTGGAATGGCGCACTCCCACATTCCCACCTCCACAGCCAACTGGGGAGTCATCTCTCAGTCCAGCAGCCAGGAGGTCCCGTAAGGGAATACAGGAGCCAGCAGACATGTTTTACTCACAGAGACATTGCTGTGGTGCCCAATGCCTACAACTCAAACCTAAAGACAGGATGCTTAGGTGCCTGGTTTGGAGGGAGACTGGGCGGCCCTTTTCAGGAGGAGAGGGGATGCAGAGAAGATCTGATCTGACAGCTGATCAGTGAGAGAGACACTCTTAAGTCCTGCTGCCTATATCCTTTCTCCACAGAGGCCTGGGAGACTCACAATATGGTCAGAGAGGTGGGGACAAGGAAGCAAGCCACACGGCAGCACCATTAGCTCTCCACCCTCCCTATAGGGCCACAGGTGCATGTCAGCCTGGGTCTAGTGGGTTGACAAAAAGCAGAGCATTCCTGCGCTGGCTATGGGCTGGGGAAGGTGAAATTCTCAGTCTCAAAGCCCAACGTCATTCCAGTCAGGAGCCTGGGAATCATCAGACCCATCATGCCCACAAGCAGATTCTCCTCCAAGGTGGACAGTGCCCAACTCCCACACCCAGGGCTGGTGGTTTTCATCACATACACAAGGTGACCTGTGTGTTGACCAGACCCTCACCTGGTCTGGACCCTCCCAAGCAGGGAAGGTCCCCGCAAGTGGGGAGAGGTAGGTTTGAGGGGATGAGATGGCTGAGAAGTGCCGTCGGCTGGGAAGACAGGGAAAGTGCACTCTGGCAAGCTGCTTTTCTGCCCAGTCTTTAACACATTTCCAAATAGACTTGCATCTCCCAAGGGAGGCCTAAGCCTTGGTTTGGCTGGCAATTACTGACAAACCAACTGCCAATGGAAACCTTCAATGCAAATACAAGCAACCACAAAATCTTAGACAAGAGAGGGAAATCAACTTTCAAAGTAATCTTATCAAGATAACAAAATGCCTAGAAACCAACAGAAAATCACAAAACACAAGAAGATGCAAGAAGATATGGCCAAGCCAAATGATCAAATTAAAAAGATGAAGGAGATAGCAAATTTGGAACAACTAATCAAAGATGTGCATTTGAATTTCCTAAATAAGTTCAATGGGCTGGCTAAAGACATAAAGGATATCAAGAAGACACTAGAAGACAGTAAAGAAGAATTTGAAAGAATGGAAAAACAGCAGATCTTATGGAAATGAAAGATACCATACATCAAATTAAAAATGTTCTGTAGACACACAACAGTAGATTTGAAGAAGCAGAAGAAAGAATTAGCAAAGTAGAGGACAGGGATTCAAAAAGCACAAAAGAACAAATAGTAAAAAGGATAGAAAAATTTGAAAAGGATCTCAGGGAAATTAATAACAACACAAAGGGCACAACTATAAGAACAACTAGTGACCCAGAATGAGACGAGAAAAGGAGTAGGAAGTTTATTTAAGAAGATAATTGGGGAAAACATCTCAACCCTTACAAAAAAGATAAAAAATGCAAATCAAAGAAGCCCAAAGAACTCCAAATAGGATAAATCCAAATAGACATACTCTAAGACACATACTAATCAGACTGTCAAATGCTGAAGAAAAGGAGAATGTCCTGAAAGTAGTAAGATAAAAAGCAGCTCACCACATAAAAGAGAAACCACATTTCTAAGTACTTACTACTGCAGGCACCATGAAGGTGAGGAGGCAATGGTATGATATATTTCAGATTCTGAAAGAGAAAAATTGCCAAGCAAGAATTCTTTATCCAGCAAAACTGTGCTTCAAAAGGAAAGGAGAGATTAAAATTTTCACAAAGAAATGTTGAAAGAATTTGGTTAACAAGATACTGGCCCTGCAACAAATACTAAAGGGAGTTCTGTTGGCTTAAAAAGAAAAAAACAGGAGAGAGAGAGATCCAGAGGACAGTACTGAACTGAATAGTATTAGTACTAGTAGGGGTTACTTAAAGGATAAAAAGAGAGCAAAAAATAGATTTGACAAATAAAAACCAACAGATAAGATGGTTGAATCAAGATCTGCCTTTACAGTAATAACATTGAATGTGAATGGATTAAACTTTCCAATTAAAAGATATAGATTGTCAGAATGGATTTAACAGCATTATCTATCTATATGCAGTTTACAAGAGATTCATCTTAGACCCAAGGATACAAATAGGTTGAAAGTGAAAGGATGGAAAAAGATATTCCATGCAAATTGTAACCAAAAGAATGCAGGAGTAGCTATTTTAGTATCAGACAAAACAGACTTTAAATGCAAAGATGTCATAAGAGACATGGAAGATCATTGTATATTAACAAAAGGGACAATTTGCCAAGAAGAAATAATAATCATAAATGTTTAGGTACCTAATCAAGGAGCTCCAAAATACATGAGGCAAACACTAGCAAAACTGAAGGGTGCAATAGAAACTTCTACAATAATATTGGGAAACTTCAATATATCACTCTCTTCTATAGACAGAACAACCAAACAGAGGATCAATAAGGAAACAGAGAACCTAAATAATATGATAAATTAATTAGACCTAATAGATATATAGATTGTTGCACCTTCAAACACCAGGATATACATTCTTCTCAAGTGCTCATGGAACATTCTCCAGGATAGATACTAAGCTAGAGTATAAAACAGGTCTTAATAAAATTTAAAAGACTGAAATTATTCAAAGTACTTTCAGTGACAATAACAGATGAAACTGGAAATCAATAACTACCAAAGAGCCAGAACTTTCACAAATTCATGGAGGTTAAACACCACACTCTTAAATGAGTGGGTCAAAGAAGTTGCATGAGAAATCAGTAAATATCTGGAGAGGAATGAAAATGAGAAAACAACATTTCAAACCCTATGGTATACAGTGAAGGTGGTGCTGAGAGGGAAATTTATAGCTCTAAACACTTACACTAAAAAGGAAAAAAGAGCTAAAGCAAAGACCTAACTGAGCAACCAAAAAAACTAGAAAAAGAAGAGCAAACTAACCCCAAAGCAAGCAGAAGAAAGGAAATAACAACAAATGAAGCAGAAATAAAGTGAAGAACAACAACAACAACAAAGAGAGAGTCAATAAAACCAAGAGTTAGTTCTTTGAAAAAATCAACAATATTGACAAACTCTTAATTAGGCTGACAAGTCAAAAAAGAGAGAAGACACAAATAAACAAAATCAGAAGTAGAGGGGGTTATTACCATGGACCCTGAAAAAATAAAAACAATCATAAGAGGATTCTATAAACAAATGTTCACCAACAAACTAGACAACTTAGATGAAATGGGCAATTTCCTAAAAATGCACAAACAATGTATACTGAGGAGAGAGAGAAACAGAAGACCTCAACAAAATAATCCTATGTGTAAAGAGATTCAATTAGTCATCAAACACCTTCGAAAAAGAAAAGCCCAGGGCCAGATGGGCTTTTTTTTTTTTCATTACAAAAAGAACTAACACCATTCCTGCTCAAACTCTTCCAAAAAGTTGAAGAAAAAAGAACACTATCTAACTTATTTTATGAACCTAGTATCACTCTAATACCAAAACCTGATAAAGATACTACAGGAGAAAAAACTATAGGCCAATCTCCCTAATGAATAGAGATGCAAAAATTCTCAACTAAATACTTGCAAATCGAATCCAATGGCACATGAAAGAAATCATACACCACTTTCAAGTGGGGTTTATTCCAGGCATGCAAGGATGGTTTAACACAAGAAAATCAATGTAATACAAATCAAAAAGGAAAAAATCACATGATCTTCTCAATTGATGCTGTAAAGGCATTTAAAAAAATTCAGCATCCCTTTCTCATAAAAACACTTCTAAAGGTAAGAACTGAAGGAAACATCCTCAATATGATAAAGGTCAAATATGAAAAACCCACAGCCAGCACCATACCCAATGATGAGAGACTGAAAATCTTCCCCCTAAGATCAAGAACCAGACAAGGATGACCACTCTCACAACTGTTATTCAGCATTGTGCTAGAACTTCTAGCTAGATCAGTCAGGCAAGAAAAAGAAACAAAGTCACCAAAATCAGAAAGGAAGAAGTAAAACACGTTATTTGCAAATAATATGATCCTATATTTGGAAAATCCCGAGAAAACTACTTGAGCTAATAAACAAATTCAGCAAAGTGGGATACAAGTTACAAGGGATACAAGATTAATGCACAAAAATCAGTAGTGTTTCTATATATTAGTAACGACCTAACTGAGGAGGTAATTAAGAAAAAAAAATCCATTCACAATAGGAACTAAAAGAAACAAGTATCTAGAAATAAACTTAACCAAGGATGTAAAAGACTTATATACTAAAAATTACAAAATATTGCTGAAAGAAATCAAAGAACACATAAATAGATAGAAAGATATTCTGTGTTCATGGATAGGAAGGCTAAATGTTGTTAAGATGTCACTTGTATTCACATTGATCTATACAGTCAATGCAATAGCAATCAAAATTCCAACAACATACTTTGCAGACTTGGAATAGCTAGTTTAATCAAGTTTATTTGGAAGGGAAAGAACACCTGAATAGTCAAAAACATTCTTAAGAAGAAGAACAAAGTGGGAAGTCCTACACTTTCTGACTTTAAAGCTTATTATAAAGCCATGGCAGTCAAAACAGCATGGTATTGGCACAAAGATACATATATTGGCCCTAGGGATCAAACTGAGAGTTTGTAAATAGACTCCAGATCTATAGTCTATTGATTTTTAACAAGGCCCCCAAATCCACTGAACTGGGACAAAACAGTCTCTTCAATAAATGGGGCTTAGAGAATGGGATAGCCACACCCAAGAGAATGAAAGGGGATCCTTACCTCACACCCTATACAGAAGTTAACTCAAAGTGGATCAAAGACCTAATATAAGAGCCAGTATCATAAAACTCCTAGAAGAAAATATAGGGAAACATCTTCTAGACCTAGCAATAAGAGGTAGCTTCATAGACTTTATACCCAAAGCATAAGCAATGAAAGAAAAAATAGATTTATAGGAAATCCTCAAGACTAAGCACTTTTGTGCTTCAAAGGATTTTGTCAAAAAGGTGAAGAGGAGGCCAACTCAATGGAAGAGAATATCTGGAAAACATATACCTGATTAGGGTTTGAAATCTAGTCTATATAAAGAAATCCTACAACTCAACAACAAAAGCACAAACAACCCAATTAAAACAGGCAAAAGATGTGGATAGACTTTTTTTTTTTTTTTAATTTGCATATGGGCAGGAGGCACCAGGGATCGAACTCCAGACCTCCAGTACGGCAGGTTGGAGCTCTGCCTGCTGAGCCACGGCAGCCGCCCGATAGACATTTTTTTCAATGAGGAAATACAAATGGCTAAGAAGCACATGAAAAGTGTCCATCTTCATTAGCTATTAGGGAAATGCAAGCCAAAACCACAATGAGATAGCATCTCACACCTATAACAACGCTCACTATAAAACAAACAGGACACTACAAATTTTGGAAAGGATGTGGACAAATAGGAACACTCATTCACTGTTGTTGATTATGTAAAATTGTACAGCCACTGTGGTAGACAGTTGGGCAGCTCCTAAGAAAACTAAATATTGACTTGTCCTACAACTCAGCAATTCCGCTACTCAGTATATATCCAGAAGATCTGAAAGCAGTGACAGGAAAAGACATTTGCACACCAATTATCATAGCAGCATTATTTAAAATTGCCAAAGATGGAAATAATCCAAGTGTTCATTAACAAATGAGTGGATAAACAAAATGTGGAATATACATATGATGGAATATTATACAATAGTTAGAAGGAATGAGGTTCTGAAGCATGGAACAACATGGGTGAAACTTAAGGACAAAATGCTGAGTGAAATAAGCCAGAAACCAAAGGACAGATACATATGATTTCAGTAATATGAACCATATTATGTAAATATGTAACTCAGAGTCTTAAAATATAGAATATAAGGGGGCGGTATGATGGTAGCTCAGTGGCAGAATTCTCTCCTGCCATGTCTGAGACCTGGGTTCGACTCCCCGGTGCCTGCCCATGAAAAAAAAAATGTAGAATATAAGGGGCCTAAAGATGGAAGTAGAGAAGGGGGTGTGGTTACCTAGTATATACAGAATTGTTAACAAGGTTGAACTTAAATGTATGGGAATGAATAGAAGTAATGGTAGTTCATTATTGGGATTATAAGAAATAGTGCCATGTTGAAGGTGAATTTGCTTGAAAGGGCCTATTTAAAATCATGTCACCGATTAACACAACAAATAAAAATAAGTTCATGCAAGAGCTACTGCATACTGTCTGACATGTACAAAGAGTTAATAATAAAGTGCTATATGGCAGAAAGCTAGTTATTACAAGCTATGGACTCTATTTAACAGTTATACCTTGCTAGTATCACACCAATACTACGAGTAAATAATTGGAGGGGATATGGAATCTGAGGTATTTTGGGTTTTCTTTTGTATGTGTGTGTTTACCTGTTATTTTTCTCATTGGAGCAATGACAGTTGTCTAAAATTGAGAGTGATGATGATTGACAACTAAGTGAAGAGAATGTGAGACACTGATTGCGTACTTTGGATAGGATACATGGTATATGAATATATCTCAGTAAAATCTGCACATTCAATAAATGAATTAATTAATTAAACAGATAAAGATTCCATCAAGCATTATTTATTGCAGTGTGAAAAATATATTATGGTATAGTATCTCATAAGAAAATATGCAATTATTTAAAAGGATGTTTTTGAAAAAAAGTAACAGAGAAAATGCTCAGTATAATGTAAGTGGAAAAAGTAGGGCACAACATGATAAAATGTCATTTCAGTTATGTTAAAAGGATTATTAAGGATAAAAAAGGAAACATGCCAAAATGCTTATATGTATCTATATATGTATATATGTACATACATATGAAATACCACTTCACCCCGACTAAGATGGCCATAATTAAAAAGTCAGCTAATAGCAAGTATTGATGAAGATGTGGAAAAAGCAAAACCCCCATATACTGCGGTGAAAATGTAAAATGGTGCAATGTGGAAAAGAGTCTGGTTAGTCCTTCAAACATTTAAACATATACCCCAACAAATCCACACCTATGTATTTACCCCAAAGAAATGAAAGCATATGTCTACGCAAGAAGTTATACACAAATATTTAGACCAGCATTATTCATAATAGCCAAAATGTGGAAATAATCCACATATCCATCAGTGGAAAAAGGGATAAACAAAATATAGTAGACCCATAAAATGAATAAAAAAGAATGAAGTACTGAAACATGCTACAACTTGGATGTACCTTGAAAATGTTACGCTAAGTGAAAGACGCCAATATGCGGAAAAGACCGCATATTATATGACTCCATTTTTATGAAATGTCCAGAATAGGCATAAGTTATAGAGACAGAAAATAGACTAGTGGTTGCTTAGGGTTAGAGGGGAAAGAAGGCAAGAACCTACGAGTATAGGGTTTCCTGTTGAGGTGATAAAGGGGTTCTAAAATTGATTGCATATGACAGTTGCATATATCTGTGAATATACTGAAAACCACTGAACTGTGCATTTTCAATCAGTGACTCGTGGTATTTGAATTAAATCTCAATAAACTATTTTTTAAAAAAGCAGCAGCAGCAGCTCCCTGGGGTATTTTGATCAGAAAGCAGCCCGAGATGAGAACCACTGTCCCATACTCTGCTGCCCAGAATCTCCCTAGGTTCTCTCTCTATAGCGCAAACTGTTACTTCTGGCTTTTGTGAACTGCTCATGTATTTAGGGCAAATACATTGACAAATTAGCTGTTGAAGACCCAGCTTTATCTGCTTCTAAGACTAAACCCTGAGGCCAGCCTCAACGCTGCTGGGCCAAAACGCTGAACCTCTCTGCTCTCAGGATGGGAGATGCTGCTGACCCAGCACCTCTGACCCCCAGTTGCCCCTTCTTGGTACCCTGGTGGGTTACAGTGTGAGAAAATCTGGGAAGAACTCACTAGGGCACTTGTAAAATATCAGCTGTTGCATATAGAACAAACTTGCCTTCCTAGTTATCTACGCAGAGGGATGTTTGACGCATTGGGAAATTTAACTTGCACTTTTGTGTAACCAGCGTCTTCAATTCTGGCTAATTCAGCCTCCACATTATTCAGTTCCCCATTCTAGTGTTATTATTTTTAATTTGGACACAACAAGACATAAAAGATGTGCTAAAACTCTTCGTTTCATTTCTCGGCTGGCGCTGCCTTGGCCCTGGACATTCGGGGCTGGAGGACACCCCAGTGACCTTTGCCTTAAGCCACTCAGAGTCAGCATGTGGTTGTACTTCTCACCAACCAAGTCAGTAGTCCTGTCCATTTAACATCAGACTTTGGTCTCTGTCATTTGTCAACAGAACGTTTGACTTAGATGTCTGTCAGTTGAACTAATAAAAACCACATCCCTCCAGAGACAGAATATCTCTGAAACTATTCCTCCTGACTTGGCCATCCATTATTCAGGAATACATGCCACAAGCCTGGAAAGGGAAGATAAAGCCCTCTCTGGCACAACCTGAAAGTGTATTACGTGTCTCCTATGACTAAGCTATTTATTAAGAAAAAGAGCTGCTTAAAAGGGGGAAAGCACATTATCTTTGCTTTGTCTAAGAAGGGGACAAGGTTCAGCAAAGAATCCCTATCACACTGCTGAAAGCTTGGACTTCATCTTGAATTCATTTTGCATGGGTCTGATATTCTTTAGGTTTTGATTCAGTGAAGATGGCCATGGGTGCCTCTCCAACACTGGTGTTATGAAAAGCACTGCAGCATGCTGGAAGAAGGACAGGGTCGCTCCCTGGATTGCTTTTGGACTGAAAGGCAGTCCATGCCCAGCTGCTTCTCTGTGGAGCCTGCTTTATTGGAACTCCTTCCTTGAGAAGATTCATTACTGTGAACACCAGGAGACTGCCCTCTAATCCTACACATTGACCCTTGAGGGGCATCTTTCTTCAGTGATAAACTCAGCAAGCACGGAACAGTTGACCTTCATAACACAACTACAATGGGTGTGTGTCGGCTTCATTTCTCACCAAATGGCACCCATCTGTCACCTGATGAAAGCTAGCATGTAGAAGGCCCTCCCCACAGACACAAGTGGTACCCATTTGTCGCAATGCCTGCCAAGTGCAGGCAGCGAGCTGGCCCCCCACACACTGGGAGGTTCGTTAGTCTTCAACTCTCATCCCTTGAGTCCTTTTCTACTCAAGTGACAATGCATTTGTTAATTCCTAACATTAGCTAATAAATGTCATTTCAAACACTCTGTGCAGAATCTGCACTTAGAAAAGTGAAGATGGCTTTCCTGTATAAGTAAAAAACCACCACCAAAACCCCCAGTCTCTCTCCTATTGTATTAACTTGATTGAGGCTCAGGAGGGGAAAAAAAGGTAGTCACATCAAAAAGATACTTCATATCTTGACAGTTGAAACAACTTCTGGCCCTTTTTTTTTTCAGCCAACTCCTTAAAATGTTCTGCAGGGGTAAAGAGTTTTAAATTCTAGAATGAAATGTGTCAGGATAAGCAAAGTACATTTCTGGAATCAAATTATCAACTGTAGCAGCCACAAAATAACTAGATGGGTGACTGAGACCAAGAGGAGGCTGGCATGAACCTGGATTAGGCAAGGCTCTCAGTTGATCCCAGTCATGTGGTCCAGGGACTACCTCATGAGGAGATTCCACGCCTCTCTGTAGTACCACCTAAGCTCTTAGGTGGTACTCTCTGTAGTATCACCTAAGGGCTTCTCAGATGCTGGGGGAAATTCCAGGTGCTGCATTTTTAACCTATCACATGTATGGAAAGCTGCTGTTTCCAACAATGACAGTGATAGCTAACATTCAAGAAGCACCTACTATGCTTCAAGCACATGCTAAGCCCTTTACATGGACCATCTCATTTGCTACTTCCACTTCCCCTCAGCTGAGTATGATTACTGTATTTATCTTAATAGATGAAGAGGAAGTTGGAGCCAGTGGTAACAGGAATAGAGCTCTCATTGTATGCCAGACAGTGTTCCAAGATGTCTCATTCATATTGTCTGTTTCTCTCCCTCTCTCTGCAGCCTTTGGATTCTATAAGGTAGGCTCTCTCCATCACACTTTGGGAGTCAGAAGCTGCCTTTCACGAGGTTAGCTAACATGTCCAACCTAACCACCAGCAACCCTGGGAGCAGGCATTGGACTCCACACCTGCATTCACAACCACCTTGATACATGGCAGCATTAGTGCCAGCTCTATACTTGATACTAAAACAATTCACCTCCCCCCTCCCCCTGGTTTAAAAATAAAACAAAGGAGCCCCTCCAGACTTCATCCTTCTCCTGAAACATCAGGGATTCTGAGGGCTACAAAACCCGGGGTGTAGATAGCCATCCTCTCCTGATAGGATGTTTGGGGCAACCCTAGGCTCATTCATCAGGAGAGTAGGCTCCTGGACCATTGGCTATGAGAAAGCCCCAGGAACCTCCTCAACCACCTCTGAGCACATGGACCAAGCAAAGAAGGCAGAACTACAAGAAGGCAGGACCCAGGGCAGGCGGCCGCAGGGTGCCTTGGATGAGTGCAGGCAAAGGGCTTGGACCTCCAGGGAAATGCAGGGTTCCACTCCAAGAAGAGTCAGAGCCCCCTGAATGAGGGAAGATACACTCTTACCTACTACTGAGGTTACCATCAATGAATCATGTTAGATTATAGCTGAAGGAGTGCAGTGGTGGCTACACCTGGGCTAATTCTATGATCAATTGGCAGTCTTTATTTGAATTAATGTTTTTCATGATCTGGCATTTTTCTATCAAGTCAGCTGGTCAAATAGAAAGAAACAGACTGTGGGTAAAGAGGCAGGTTCTATCCTAATTGTATCACCTTGGACAAATCAATTCCCATTTCTAGGCCTCAGATTCCTCATTTATTTAATTGATATTAGACCAAATAATCTCTAAATTCATTTACAAACTGGTGTTTACAAACTGAACGGCAGGTGTTGACCTACTGGAACAGGCAAAGGACTCAGCGCTGGCTCAGCATTCCCTTAGTTAAGGGAAAGGGCTGTGGTATGCAAGGGCCCTAAGAAGGAGGCCTTAGAACAGTGGCTATTTACCATATTAATTGTTTTAATATGTTAACCACTGGCACAGCTGCACTGATGCCTCCTGGCTGAAGGTCATCTAGGGCTGCATGAACTGTCATTAAGAACTGGCCGTGGTGATGCTGGGATGGGGCTCCTCTCAGGCCCAACCATGAAAACTTTCCTTATTGCCAGTGAAGAGCAGTCTGGATACCCTTCCCACAGAGCCATCACCCTTGGGGAGACTCTAGGTGCTCCTTAGGGCATATCAGCTAAGACAATGGGTGTTGAAGTCAGGCAGACCTGGATCTGAATTCAGACTTGGACAAATAACCTTCATGAGCCTCAGTCTTCTCATCTGGAAAATGGGGTGAGCAGTCATAGTAACAGTGGCTAATGCTTTTCAGCTTTCCAATACCCCGGGGTTTCCCATTCTCTCGCTTTCTCACAACTCCAGGTGTTGCTGGATATAGTTCTTCTCCCCTGTGGCATCAAGGTGAAATATTTTGCCTGTGATCATGCAGTAGGTGAGTAGTGGAGCCTTGATTCAAACTCATTCATGCTCAGGCTGTGTGACTGCAGAGTCCACCCTGTGACCCATGAGACCCAATCATCTTCCATTCATGGGATGCTGTAAGTGTCCAGGAAGAATGTGTAAATGGAACACTAGGCTCAGCCCCTGCCCACACTCCGCCCACCATAAGTGCCTGCTCCCATGCCAATTATCTAGTGTTATTACTTCTAAGACAGGAGCATCTTGGTAGATCTTATGTTGGTGCTTGTTGGTTTGTGTTCAAAAAGGGTGAACAGAATGAAGCTTCTCTGTGAGTTAAAACAGTGTTTCTCACCCACAAAGCAGACAGTTCTATTCATTAGAAACCTTCTTTTCATTCAACACAATGGTCCCAAATTACACTTATACACACACACACACACAAGAAAACACTGCCCTTGGTTGCTTATTAATCTATCTCAGCCAGCTATCTGCCAAACTCAGTGACCAAAAGAGAGGGTGGAGCAGGGAGGTCAAAAGAAAAAGAAGATCATTTGACCTTAGAATCAAAATAATTGCTTTGGCTCACTTTCAGTACACCTGCTTCAAATCCTCTCATCAACAAGAACAGCAAACTGGAAAATGAGAAAGGAAGAAAACACTAATAAAGTGATCCATTTGAGAGATGAGGGCTGTTGGTGAATGGAGATACTCCGCTGCTAATGAGTATGTGAAGAGCCCGAAAGAGGCGCTACCAACAGACAGGTGAAAACTAGAAAGAGAGCATGGGAGTATGCCCACCTGGTCTTGTATCTGAGGGAAGGGCTCAGAACACCTTGACACCTGGCTGAGCAAAGCCAGTCTCTAGATATTCTTTAAAGTCTAGTTTGTGAAGAAGCAAGCCAACACCACGCAATTCTGCATGTACTTTATGAGGGCAAAAGTCTTCTCTTTTCTAACCCTCCCTCCTGTCCCCAACTCCTTTATGCAGAGGAAAACTTCTCTCTAACTGACACTGGTCCATCATTGACAGCCCTTCACTGCTCCTGAGTCCAGATTCCCTCCACACAGCCCCCTTCATCACTGCTTCAACTACATTCCAAGTCACTTTGTCTTGCTTTTCTCCATCTTCCCACTTTTGAAAGCAGTGGGTAGAGTACATAAAAACCTCATCCCCACTGTGCCAGTTTGAAAATATTATGTACCCCAGAAAACTCATGTTTTAATCCTGATCCAATCTTGGGAAGGAACCCATTTCTTTTACTCCTGATTCAGCAATGTAAATTGGAATCTTTGATTAGATTATCTCCGTGACGATGTGACATGCCCAAATGTGGATAGTAACTTGATTAGTGGGAGATGTGACTCCACCCATTCCAGGTGGGTCTTGATTAGTTTACTGGAGTGCTTCAAAAGAGGAAATATTTTGGAAACAGCATAGAAATGATAGAAACAATAGAGGCCTCAGGGCTGACCGAAACTTTGCAGCACAGCTGACACAGATGCAGACACGTGGAAAACAGAGACATGGATGTTTGGAAATGCTTGGAGCCCAGCAGACATTGTCATGAGATGTTAAGTAAGCCAGAGCCTGGAGAGAGCCAAGAGAAGCCAAGAGCTGAAAGCCAGCCCCAGAGAAGCAAAGCGAGGAGCCCCCTCAGGAACATGAACAGAGGCTGAAGGCATCAGAGGCCAGGACTAAGGACCAGCAGATGCCAGCCACATGACTTCCCAGCTGACAGAGGTGTTCCTGACCCATTGAACTTCTGTTAATTAGGGTGTCTTTCCATGGATGCTTTACTTAGGATGTTTTTATAGGCTTAGAACAGTAAACTTGTAACTTATTAAATTCCCCTTTTTAAAGCCGCTCCAGTTTTGGTATATCGCATTCCAGCAGCTTAACTAACACACCCACCTTATACAGCAGGCAGAAAAGCCTCCAAACACCAGATTTGGTCCAACTTTGCAGCACCCAGCCCCAGGGCCTTAAATAACCACCAAAGTGAAAATATGTCCACGTGGATTCAACTGCAGTCTTCAACCTCAAAATACCAATAGAAAAATCAAAGGTCTGGAGACAAAAGACATTTAATTGCAGTCCGCATTCCACCATGTAGAGTTCTGTGCCTTCAACCTCTCTAAACTGTTTTATTTATCTCTGAGATGTGGATTAGCCTACCTTCCAAAAGATAAAATAACATTATATAGCATCTATATGTACGTATATAGGCATGAAATAGTACAGCAGCAGTTGTTGGGGTAGCAACTACTGAAGAAATTGTTCTACTTCCATGAAGTGACAGAAGAAAAGAGAATAATTGCAAATGTTCTAAGAAATGATCATGATGATGAATATGCAACTATGTGATGATATTGTGAATTACTGATTATATATGTAGAACCGAATGATCATATGTTAATAATGTTTGTGTTCCTTTGTTGTCTTTTTTTTAATTTTTAAATTAATAAAAAAAATTTTAAAAAGAAAAGAGAATAAGATCAGGAATGTACAAAAATAACTCTTCAGAATGGAGGGAGAATGCAAGACAGTGGCCCTCTGGAGATTACAAAATGGGACAGCCCACATGGCACAGAGGATGATGTCTTTAAAAGCCATCTAGTTTTACCTGAAACCCACCCAAAATGCCTGAGGTATAAACGTTTGATTGTCACAGTGTTCACAAGGCAGGCGTTTCGAGGAAATGGTGGTGCTGTGCAGAGTATGTATCTGAGAGTGGGCATTCCAGCCCTAAAGCCTACCTGGGCTTCAGGCATTCTTTGGGTAGTGAGGATGGCCTATTGCCACCTTCAAATCCCCCATGATTCAGGTTGCAGACACAGGCTGGGCTCGAGGGCATGGCTGAAAGTCTTGGAAGAATGTAAAAGAGGATTAGCTGGTGCACATCTGTGGCCACTTAGCCTTGGGCTTCCATCAGCACCTCCTCACCTTCAGGAGGGTAGTTAAGGCCTGAGAACAGCTGGTTCAAAGGGCCCCCTTTCAAGTCACCTGACAACATCAATGGGATCAACTAAAAGGAGACTGCATGGCCGCTTCCCTTTGGCTGGAGACCAGAAAACTTCACTTCTAATATCAGTTTTCAGTTTGACCCTGAGAAGTGCTGGGTTTTGTTTTTGTTTTTTTTTTTCTTTATGAGTGCAGAATGTTCTTCATTTTTGAGGCAGGGTATTCCTATATCTGTGACACCCATCAGCAGATGATTTGAGTATCATGGAATCATTTAAGAGGAAAAACATTTCTCTTTTCCCAGGCCAACACAATTCATATTAAAATAGCTACTGCCACCATAAGGACACAAGATGACACTTAATAAAATTTCCTGGGAAGGGAGTGTCCTCACTGACTCTGCCATAAACAACTTACTTGATCATCTTACTGCCTCAAACAAAACCAATATCAACCATTTCCACCACAAACCTGACATTAATGGGAAAACATTCAACATTTACATCTAAGTGTATTTCCCTTTATCTGACAACTACATACCCTTGAAAGGTGCTTGTAGATGAGTAGCTTTTGAAAAGCAAATTCTTTTGGTTTTTTTACTTTTCTAATTACTAAAAGTAACACATGCTTATGGTAAAACTTTCAAATTTAACAGAAGGGTAGAAAGTGGTAAGTTATTACTATTAACCATTCCCTATACATCCCTCTAAACATGTTCTGCATATACATGTATATGCACACACACACAGGATTTTACTATGTATTTTCCTTCTACATGCTTTATTCTACATATTTGTCAATTATTGGTGTACCTTGAAGACCTTTCTCTTGAATGCACTGAGCTCCCACTCACCAGTCTTCTGGTCCCCTGGGACAGGTATGCTTTCTGGGATGCTAATAGCTGATCCACGATAAAAGGATGCTACAATCAAATAAGTCTGGGAAAATCCGACGCATACAATGAGATGGCTTTCTCTATGGTAGAAACTCATATTCCTTGAATATGCTCACATAAACAGTGGGATACCAAGAGCTATGGATTTTACATCACTCGCCCCTCCCTTATTTCATCCCAAAACATTTTTGCAAGGATTACTTACCAACATCTTGTGAGATGTGACCCATCTTCCTGCATCACTGCCCACCTCCCACTTCACCCCAGCCCTTGGCTGAATTAATTCCTACCCACCCTTCAAATGTCAAGGAAGTGCCCACTGACCACGGCCTCCCCTGCCCCCTGTTAGTTCCAGGTTGAATTGCTCTGATGCACATTCTCGCTGAACCACAACCCTGCCCTCCACTGCATTCCCCTCTAGTTGCATCACATACTCAGTGTAGGATGACTTCCTGCCTACCTCCTGCTGGCCTGAAAGCTCCATGTGAGCATGGCAGTGCCTGCCCATTCATCACTGCCTCTCCTCATGCCAGTGCAGCATCTGGCATGGAAAAAGTGCTCTCTGTATTCTTATTAAATCAATATATGATGGTGGTGTCCCACAGGAAACAGCTTGGCAAACAGCACTCCAATCACTACAGTGGAGGGACTCACTTCTCCCAAATGCCCTGTAGTGAACTTTCTGGCCAGGTGGAGAACCTTCTTGCATTATAAATCATTACCCCCCTATTCACTTGTCTAGTATTGTATGGCAGCTTTGCAAGACTGAATGTGGAACAGTCTCATCTCCAACAGAAATATCCCTAACGTGTGAGCATTTGGTAAGCACTGACATTCAGATGAAGAATTTGCTTTACATTTTTAAAAAGGCTTTTTGTTGCAATTTTATTTTGATCAGAGGAAGAGACTGAAAGTGTTTATGTAAAATAAAACTAGTTTTCATTTACGATGGACTTGCACATGCTGAGAACAAAATAGCAAGATTTAGTGAAAACAGGACCTTCAATTTGCCACACATATGAAATGTGCATGTAAACAGCCACGGCATCACTAGCTCAACAATTCAGCCCAGCCATTAGGGCAGTGGATGTGGTGGTCAGTAGGACACAGTTTAGAGAGACAGTGGCTCTGATGTCAAAGTATTGAGTTCACATCCCAACTCTACCACTTTACTAGCTGAGTGATCGTGAGTAAGCTGCTTAAATTCTCCGAGCCTCAGTTTCTCATCTGTAAAATGGGACAATCATTTTTCTTATTTCACTTATTTGCGGAATGACAAGCATCACAATCTGAGCCCTTTGTGGCAGCAACAGTCAGCATCCAGGCAACAAGAATACGTCACACTCACACACAGACAGACCACACATGCCTAATGAGCCCTGTAGCCAACAGAGCATCCTGAGTAGCTCTGCTGAGGAGGCCTAGAGGTCAACTGCAGGGCTCTCTGCCTGTTCTCCTCCAATCCCAGAGGTCCAGCCTGCATTTCCTCAGCAAAGCAGTCGCTTTCTCATTCCTAGGGCCCTGTGGCATGTCCTGGCTAGTGGAATCAGCCCAGTGACAGTGGTTCTTTACCTATTTCTCCCATGGGCCATTGCTGGCCCTCACCTGCAATTTCAGAATGCTGAAGATGCCTCTGCCCTTCTCCCTTCCAATCAGAAAGCAGATCAGAAAGCAAATGCCTGAGAGTGATGATGTTATAGGAATGACCTTGAATTGGCTAGAAATCATTTTTCAAAAAAAAGGATACATCTACAAACTTCAGCTCTGTATTACCGATACTTCACATATGTCAAGAAACTGAGGTAAGGAAGAAAAAACACTTTTAGCAATTGTTCCTGCTCTCATATTGTCCTATAAATCGCCCCTAGCTCTGACTTTTAGAATTTCTCCAGCGTAGATTCAGCCCCGATCCAACTGCAAGACCCTATCTAGATGTCCAGTTTTCTGGGGAAAAAAATACAAGCACATTAAAAGGTCCCAAAGGTAGTATTAACTCATGAGCCATCCTTCTGCAACTACTGTCTTCCAAACAGTCAAAACAACAAAAAGAGCCAAAATTCAAATACAAGTAGAACTGACAGAACAAACAAACAGAGGAAAACAACCGCCCATCTGTGGTGACCTATAGTAAAAGGATTCATTGCAATTCAACAAACTGTGTAACCTATTTTATATTCCAAGTTCTTTGCAAGGTTCTATAGGGGATAAAAAAAAATAATAAAGCCCCTGCCTCCAAGTTCAAGGGGAGAGAGACAAATGAAAAGGAAGCCGCAATACAATGTGACGAATACTATGCCAGCGGGACAGACAACGCATGCACCGTGGAAATATAAACAAAGGGCAAGTGATATGGAATGGAAGGCTTGGACCAGAACTGAGCAAAGGCTCTCAGGAAAGGGCAGGCCTAGCCAGGGGCAGGGAGAGGAGAGCTTCCCAGGTGAAGGGCACAGCATAAGCAAAGGTCCTGAAGGAAATCTGAATCCTGGGATCTCGCATAGCTAGGAAGACGAGGGAAGTGGCTGCTAGTTAAAAG
The DNA here is from genome assembly GCA_004026745.1 of Myrmecophaga tridactyla. Classification (NCBI taxonomy): domain Eukaryota; kingdom Metazoa; phylum Chordata; class Mammalia; order Pilosa; family Myrmecophagidae; genus Myrmecophaga; species Myrmecophaga tridactyla. The sequence continues at coordinate 47,898 of PVIY010006265.1, forward strand.
GGGACAGTAAATGGGATCAGATTGCGAGTTTTTGCACTTATCCCATAAGCGATGGTAGAGAAGAGGAGTGTCTGTGCTCGGGGTGAGCATCTGCTGCAGACTTTTAGGTAGGGCAGCGATGTGAACATGTGAACATGTGAACAGTTCTCGGAAACTGGTTTGATACGGGCTGCTAATGGGTATCAAGTGCCTGCATGTGCCAGGCACTGTGCTTGAGCTGTACCTTTATCTCCTTTGATGTCCAAAATGACACTTCGAGATGGGTGTCTTTTGTACACCTTACAGATGAGGAGTCTGAGGCTCAGAGATTAAAGTGCTTTTCCCCAGTCCACCGAGCTGGGACACAGAACTGTGATGCAATTCCAAGGACTTCTGGACGGCTCTGGGAAAAGACCCCCAAGAGACCAGGAGGGAGATAATGGAGACTGTATGGGGCAGTGCCTGGGCTGAAGGGACCAGAGAGACTATAGTCTGCTCGTAGGTGGGGGTTTTAAACTCCTTTCCCATGTACTTTTTGGGCAACAATCAATGGGCACCTAAAATGATGCATTTGAGTTTTACCCCATGTAAGCCTAAGGATAAGGCTAAGGGGCCATGAAAGGCTGTGTAACACTCTCCTTCCACTAACACTGCTTCCCAGAAGGGGGGGAAAACACACACACACCTGCACATACACACACTTGCACACACCTACATATGCACAAATACTTATACATGCACACACATCTGCAGAAACATACACACCTGTGCATACACAAACCTGCACATACAGACACGTGAATACACACACACCTGTACATACACACTTATGCACAGACATACCTATGCATACACACATAGCTCTGTGCACACACCTCTGCTCACATACACACACCTGCACATACACATAGCTATGCATACACACACCTATGCATACACCCATATACCTGTGCAAAAACACACACACACCTGTGCACATACACACCTATGCATAAACACACACCTGGGCAGACATGTGTACACACCTCTGCTGACCTTTGTGTGCGCGAACACACGTAGTCAGCAGTGTGACGGAACTGCCAAGAAAATTTGAACTCAGCCACTCAAACGGTGAACTCTAAAGCAGAGCCAGTTATTCAGTGATATAAAAATAGAATTTCCAAACTAGAAAAGATGGGAGTCCTTTGGGGTAACAGCTGTGCAGTCAACTGAGAGGCACTATCCCGTGATGAGACTGACCTCTCCTATGGTCAGGCATCTGTCTTGCCAAACATGCCAGTCCTGCCATGCCCAGACTGCTGGAGCATGGCTTCCTGAAAAAAAAAAAAAAGAAGAAGAACTGCAGCATCACAAAGTTCCTGGGCCTCAGTAAAGGCTGTAGGTGCCAAAGAGCCAGGCAGCGGGGAGTTTCTTGAGCATCTTCCTCTAGGGCTAAAGCATTACGTTCGAACCCACTTCCTCTGATCTTGACTCCCGATTTCAATTTATGGCCATATCATCATCACATTTGGTTAGGGTTGGGAGACGGACATGAAAGCAAGAGTCAGCCCTAATCCAAATGCTTCAGTTCAGAATTCCAAGGAGAAAACAAACCATTTAGAATCCAAATTTGTTTATGACATCTTGGGGTGAGTCTGTCTCCCCCTCTCTCTCCCTCTCTCATGCACACACACATGCATACACACATGCAAAGGGAAACAACAAAAACAGAAAAAAAAAGAAAGAAGAAATTTTAATGGCTTTTTAAAAGGTTCACGAGCTTTCTTGCACATCAAATAGCTCTCAGAGAACAACATTTTAATGGTTTCCGTATAAATGAATCAGAAACATGTGGATTACATTTTCCTTAAAATATACACACGTAATTAAGGAGAAAAGTGCTTGGCAAAATACATTTTGCATTTTATCAAACCCAACGTTTGAAAAATAGGTTGAGACAACTGACAAGTCCAAACCAGTGATCCTGCCTGTCCCTACCAGCAGAGCGTACACTTTGCTTCTAGGTGGGGCCCGATTCCACTCATCAAACCTCTAGCCTTTTCCTTGGCTTTTTAGAGGAATGTGTTTGATTGTAACATATCGATTTCTTGGGTTCTGGGATGGTGATTCTGGGTTGCCCTTTTTCTCAAGCTGTTTGTCATGTTCAAGGAATGGGCTCCCCAAGCACAGCATAGCCTTGCAGCCTGGTCTCACAGACTAACTGGGTGCCCTGCTAGGAAAGTTCAGGATATAAGAAGGAGCAGCCTGGGCTGTGTCCTGCAAATCATCAGCTCCCCCCATCCCCACCTCAGTAGCCAGCCTCTCCTTCAATGCCTTCTATTATCAAGGGAGGGGAAGGAAGCCAGAGTGTGAGTTACTTACTGTGTCTATTCTTCATTTGTGCAAGAAAAAAAGTATAAAAAAATTTTTAATGCATATATTTATCCATTCACTCACCTTCCAACAAGTATTTATTGAGTACCTACTATGTGCTAGGTAGCATGCCAGGGTTGGGAAACCACCAGAGAACAAAATAGATAAAGTCCCTGCCTTGTGGAGCTGATATTCTGAGAGCCCTCACCTTAGCCATCCAGTTTTGGGTCGCACCCCATTCATCTCCCCTGGGTTTTCTCGAAATTGGGCCCTGGACCCTCCTCCTCCCTCTTCCTCAGTATTAGTGAGCTCCAGTGTTTCACCTGCAGACCTCTTCTCAGCAAAGCTGCCAACTGTATCTTACCATCCCCATGGTTTCCATGACCTCCTGTGGCTCTCAGGCCTTCTCCCCAGATGGCCGCTCCTCTCACCCCACCCCTCCCAGCTCACAGGTGTCTCTCCGGCTTCTCAGAGGAGCAGCTACTCCTACTGCCCCTGCTGGCATCTGCCCACCCTGCCCCTACCCTGCCTCTTCCTCAGCCCCCTTGGACCATACACTCCCTCAATCTCTGCATCCCTGCACCACGGGCTCTCCCACCTCAAAACCTGCTCACGGATTAGTCCTCCTGCTAACCACTCCAAGCCTGCCTACCTCCCACCCATTTGACTGGGAGGCCATTCTTAAAGGGGCAGGACTAGGTAAGGTCCCCTGTCACATGCCCCCTTAGCACTAGCACTCTGCTACATGTAATTCTCATCACCGTGGTCGTAACGTGTGCAGCATCTGCCTTCCCCCGCTGGTTAGGGAGCTCCATGGGCCTATCTCCAGAGTTCGACGTCATCAACATTTGGTGAATGAATGGACAAATGAATGAGAACATTTTTATCAAGGTGATATTTGACACTCGTTTTCCCTGCCATCCCCCCATGCCCCCCCCCCTTTCTGTCCCAAGCCGATAGCCAAGGCTTCTGTATCTCTTGCCTGGAGGATTATCAGTGCTGACAGCAGAAGCTGCATAAGTCAGCAGTGATCTCCACCTCGAGAAAGACCCTTGACTCACTGAAGTCACAAGGCAGGGTGCCATGGAGGAGAGAGAAGGGAAGACCACAGAGTGCTGGGAGAGAGGCAAGACTCTAGAGAGGGGTGTGGGGTCCACCTCATATGGGGCCCTCTGTGCCACTCCCTCATAGAACCCCAGGAGAGTTAGAGCCACAGAAGGGCTGCCTGGGGAATCTCAACCTGACAAAACCTTCCTAGACACCAAGGAGACCTGGAAGTAACTGAGCCCCAGCTTCAAGGGGACTCTGAGGATGCGTGTCTCTATTTTCTTGGCACTCGAGGCCAGCACAGCAGCAGAGTGAGCTGGACCCATCGTTAAGAAATTGCAGTTTCCCTCAGTGCTGGCCTGCTTACCCGTGTCACTTGGAGTAAGTAATCTGGCCTCCCTGAGCTCTTGTTTCTTCTTCTAAAAAGTGGAGATGAAAACACCTGCTTGATCTCCCTTAGTTGTAAAATACTACAAAAATTTAAACCAATTTAACTACTAAAAATTCATATTTTCCTTTTCCACTGAAGGAGCTGAAAAGACAAAAAGGACTGTCTTTGTCTCCCTCCTGTTCTGGTCAGAAATGCCTGCATGCTGCAGTCTTCTTTTCCTTTCTTTTCCCTCTCACCCCGAGATGGGGAACAAAGTAAAACAGGGATAAGGGGAAAACCTCACAAGTCAGTGGCGAAAACCAGGAACAGAGAATCAGAGGGCAACACCACTGCCCATTTGTGTTTTCAGCATGCACAAGAAAAGATCTAGGCAGGGGCCTGTAGTCTGAACCTGGGACTGTTTGTGCTTTAAGCACTTCAAAACAAAAATATGTGGGAGACAAATCATTGCCTTTTTCTTTATAGACACTGTGCTGGTTTGAAACTGCTTGTAACCCAGAAAAGGCATGTCCTTCTAATTCAATCTTGTGGGGGTAGACCTATTCTTGGGTGGGACCTTTTAATTAGGCTGTGTCCATGGAGATGTGGTACTGCCCATTCAAGGAGGGTTTTAATTAGTTTGCTGGAATCCTTAAAAGAGCTCAAAGAGAGAGAGAGAGAGCTCAGAGCCGACACAGAGGGCAGAGAGATGAAACCAAGACACAGACATCTGGAAATGTGGAAGGAGCTGAGAGAGCCGTGCGAACCCAGAAGCTCCGAGAAAAGGACAGCTAACATCACCATGAGCCTTCCCATGTGACAGAGAAACCCCACATGGGGGTTGAGAGAAGGTATCCTCTTGTTGATGCCTTAATTTGGATATTTTCATGACCTTAGAATTTAACTTGTAAGTTAATAAATCCCCTTTGTAAAAAAACAGTGAATCAATTCATGGTACACTGCATGCTGGCAGCTTTAGCAAACCAAAACAGATGCCCTTGCAAAGAATGACTTTCAGACCAGCAGCCCTGGCACCCGAGGTAAAGTTTGGCTCAGAAAACACACAATTATCCTGTTTCTACCAATGGGGGAACCTGTAACTATTCTTGCCGCATTTGAGTTCCATTTTGTCTTATTTTTCACCAAGACTACCTGTGAGTATTAGACTAATACGGTAATAATAACACTGGAGCAAGTTGGCATTTACTGACTAACAGCTCTGACAGGCCACAAGCTTTGCCCCTGCTCTCTATCTGTCCCACTCCCCTCCAGCAGGTGACAGGAGCCGGCACAGAGTGCCAGCCGCTGTGCCTCCTCACAGAGCACTCACCATCCACGCCGTGCTAACACTGAGACCGCGCAGTACCTGCTGTCACGGTGCCCGCTTACAGCGAAGGACGCTGACGACTGGAGAGGGAAAGTAACCTGCCCAAGCACCTGTCCCAGGGGACACCATGTGCCAGGCATTGTTGTAAATGTCTAAATACATTGCTCCTTTAATCTTCACTGCAGCCATGATGCAAACATTACTGCCTTCCAATATATGAATGAGGAAAATGAGGCACAGAAATTTTAGACAATCACAGATGAGTTGGGGGGCCAGCCATGGTGGCAGGGGGTCCCCATCAGGCTGCCTCCAGTTGTGGCTCTGCTCCCCAACCACCCTTCCTCCCTGCCATTTTCTAAATCTTATTCTTTTGCTTTCTTGGAGAGTGTATGAGCCACCCAATATCCTTCCAGAAGCTGGGACTGCACCCTCTGCGTGCATCCTAGGACTGCTGGAGACGCTGGCTGACTTCTCACAGTCCGGACGCACTGGCACCCACCTCACCCCCCCACCCACCTCACTCAGCATCTGAGGGAAACCCATTATATAACGAGCATGGGACTCAGGTCTGAATGAATAATTTTAAATAGGGTCTTTTCATACCACGATGCTCCCTCAGCATCACCCACCTGTCCCTAGTAACAGGAGGGGCTTTGGCATTGTCACGGCCTCAGCATCATAGACCCCACTGTTAGGTCCCTCAGTGACTACCCTGATACCTATTTATACAAGATGAATAGCTTCTCCTTCTCCTCCCCACATCCTGCCCAGGTTCATGCCCCATGAATGCTGAATACAAACTGCCCAACCCCCACTATTGCTTGACCATCATTAGAGCTCCACCCACATTACACTACAAGGGCGCCATCCCCAGGTCCACTGCAGCCTTTGGCTCCCCGTCTGCTGCTGAGCCTATGCTCCTGGTGTGTGCCCCTGGGACACTGGGAGGCACGCCCTGCTGCTCCTCTCTGTCTGGGACCCATGAGGATTAATAAACTTTTCTTTCATAATCTCTGGTGTCACTCATTCTTGCTAAATCTAGCTATGCATGCATAGCTCCTTACTCACACAGGGCTAAGAGAGACCCCAGGCTCAGTCAGCAGAGCCCCCTTCCCTCCGAGAACTCAAAGTGGAGAAAGAGGAAAGGTATGGAACAGGCTGCCACAACAGAGGAAGAAACCTAAGTCGTTCCCAAAGCAAAAGATTGATTGAGTTAAGGAGTTACATCTGCGCTGTAAGTAAGACAGATAAGTAAGAAAGTGGGATGCAGGTATAACAGGACTGAAAGTAGAGGACCAACATATAATGGAGGAAAGAGGAAGGCATGCTTGGTGAACAGAACGAGCATCTTACAATGCCACACTGGGCAGAAAGTGGGAATAAATGGGTAGGTTGAGAATAGAGCGTTTCCTTTACTGTTTATTTGCTTCTCCTTCTCTTCCCTTCAATGTTTTTGTTTTGTTTAGTTTTTTTCTTTGTTTTTTTCTTGTGAGAGAGGAGTGAGCAGCTCTTCAACTCTAAATAAATGAGTAAAGTTTATACTCCATAAGTAATGGGGAGTCATTGAAAGTTTAGAGCAGGAGTCAGCAAACATTTTCTGTAAAGGGCCAGATAGTAGATATTTTAGGCTTTGTGAGCCATACACTTTCTGTTGCAAGTACTCAATTCTGCCATTATAATGAAAAAGCAGCCAGAGACAATATTAAACAGATGGGTATGGCTGTTTTCCAAAGGAACATTATTTACCAAAGCATGCAGTGGGCAAATTTCAGCCCTTGGACTATGAACAGTTTGTTGAACCCTCATTTAGAGCAAGGTAGTAACATTTTCGTTTCTTCCAAATGGCTTCCCAGGCTTTGTGAAGAAAATAAGGAAATTGTCACAAAATGCCATAGCAGTAATAGTTACTATGCTGGCTACCTTTTTATCGAATGCCTCTCCAGTATGCCAGATACTTGACATACATTCTCTTTAATGCTCACAACTACCTAAGACCCAATAATTATCCTTAACCTAGAGATGATGTAATGGAGGTTTTACCCACATTACCCTCCTGTGCCGGTCTGAATCTGTTGTATACCCGAGAAAAGCCATGTCCTTTAATCCTCATTCAACATTGCTGGGTAGGAGTCTTTTGATTGTTTCCATAGAGACATGACACACCCGACTGTGGGTGGTAACTTTTGATTAGATGGTTTCCATGGAGATGGAGAAGGGTGTCTCCACCCTTCAAGGTAGGGTGGGTTACTGGAGCCCTTTAAGAGGGAACCACTTTGGAAAAAGCTTTAGAGCCACAAGAACCATCAGAACTGACAGAGCCAACAGAACAGACAGAGCCCTGGGGAAGCCGCTGAATAGGAAGCTAGCAGATCTCACCATTTCAATTGAGAGAGAAACCCTGAACGTCCTCAGCCTTCCTGAACCAGGTATCTTTCTCTGGATGCCTTAGATTGGATATTTTTATAGCCTTACTTTAATTTGAACATTTTCACAGCCTTAGAACAGTAAGCTAGCAACTTAATAAATTCCCCTTTTTAAAGACCCTTCTGTATCTGGTATATCACATTCCAGCAGCTTGCAAACCAGAACACCCTCCTCTCTCCACCTCTGGAGTGGAGCAGCCTGGAGAAGAGCCCACTCTGTCTCACTCCCAAGCCTGAGTTCCTGCCCACTGTGCACACTGCCCCTTTCAGGGTTCAGGGAGGTCCTGGGCACCCCTGCCGTCATCCCCCCACCCAGCCTCACTCCAGGGGCTCTGAGGCTGACAGAGTGAATCTCCCAGGGCTAGGGGCTGGGTGTGGCATTGACTGGACTCACTCCCAGCTCTGCTACATGACCTTGGGTGAGCTATGCGACCTCTCCACGCCTCAATTTCGTCATCCACAAAGTGGCCAAAATAGTGCCATCTTTGCATGCCCTAAAAGGAGCTGGGAAGGCCAACTGGGAAATGGGTATGAAAGTAAATCTCTCTTGCTCTTGTTAATGACAATAGCACTCAGTGCAAATCCTACTATTCTCCTGTCTGCTATAGGCAAACTGTCACCCCGTGTGTCTGAAAATTTCTTGAAGCTGGCAACTATCTAATTTATCTTCATCTCTCTTCCATACCTCTTGTAATCAAAGATGATGCTTTGTTAATCCCAGATGAAAGAACACGCTTCTCCATGCCAGTCTTTCTGGGGCCCCTCTTGCCTTTGGACCTTTGCACATGCTGCTCCTGTTGCCTGGAACCTTCTTCCATTGCATATTTATTCATTCAAGTTGTTCTCATCTTTCCGATCCAGCACACATCTCACCTTCCTCCAGGAAGAGTTCCTTGACCCTCAAGCCTGGGTGATGTGTCTGCATGCCTATAGCCCTCTAGTATCTAGCATGTCATCTCCCACGGCCTGTGTTCTAACCACAGGGAACTCCAAGTGCCTGTTTGGCCATGGGCCTTCCCCATATGGTCTGCAAGCTTTGAATGCTCAGGCACCATGACTGCTTTACTCATCACTAAACACCCAGAGCCCACATGCTGCCTAGCAAATGGCAGGGGTTCAACAAATGCATGCTAAATGGAATCAAACTGAAATTAAATCCAAAGAATTGCTCAAGGTGCTTAGTTTGCAGATTGCCTCTAATGTCTATATGATCCCACATGTGATACACACACACATACATTTACATATGTGTGTATGTATAATATACATGTGTATGTATATGAGTATATATATATGCTTATAGATATATAAATTTTATACCACCTCAGCCAAGAAAGTACTTAAAAAGCCTCTGTTATATCATCAACAGTTCTTACAAAAAGCATCCTGCCCTACGCTTTACTCTTGGGGAAAATGAGGTCACTCAGCGCCAAAGATAGTCTTCAAAGAAGTCTAACAGAGAGTGAAACTTGGGGCCTGGGGAAGCCAGAAACAGCCGCTCAGCCAAATCTGTGGCAGAGAGTTCATGGAAAGCTGCGCCATCGGCACCCTGAGGACTCTAAGCCAGATTTCTAAAGACTGCGGGACTATGGCTCTTTGCATTCGTGTGGACAGCTTGCTCCTATAGTCTCATTCAATCGTGACAAAAAGGCATCAAGCAAAGAGATATGTACTGACGGATCTGAACAGCCTGGTTACAACGCCAAGCCAAGGAGGGAGGAAGCAGATTCCAGCAGGCAGGTAGATTTTACCAGCCAGTTTCATCCTTGAATGGAAGCTCTGCCCAAAGACACAGAACCCAGCAGCCCCTAAGCAAATATCAAACCGCTCTGCTATACGCCCACAGGGATCCAAGCTGCCAGGAGAGGCGGCCTCACATTGGTTTCCTTTGTCGGGGGCAAGATTTCTGATCCAGGAACATCACTGTCAGTAACTAAGCTATGAGCATGTGTTTTGGGTACATGTCATCAATAACCAGATCTGAGCCGGAGGGCCTTTTAAAGATGAAATCTAGTTCGGCAACTTGAAAAGAAAAAGCCTCTTTGGGGCTGGTTTGAATTAGATGGAGCACAGACAGGCAGTTTTTTGAAGCATCCTCCCCCTTCTCTCAGGCACCTATTCACCACCTGGCTGAAGCAAGATTCAGAACCTGGCTGGTCCTGGCCCATGACCCTCAGCCTGGCTGGCGACCATAGAGTCTGTGTAGGGATGATAGGTAGACCCCATAAAAACTTGTAAGGATGATTTTAAATACCATTCCCTTCCTCCCACGGCCCAGGTGATCTGACTGGCTATCAAGGTTCAGCCTAGCAATCCTCACAGCCACAATTCTATAGCCTGTATAATTTATGGTGGCACCAGTCCCTTACGTGTTCCTGCCACTGAAAGGTTCATTTCTGTCTTTTAAGCTCAAGATGCAATTAAATCTCTATAATGGTGCTAATGGCGCGGACAACTTTGCAGCGGCTGTCACATTTTAAAAGATCATCCTGAATTACTTCATGCCTGAAACTGCTGTGTAAAAGTTCTCATCTGCAGTTAAGAAGCTATTTAGTGTTGAGAAGATGGCTTTCTTCCGGACACACTGCACAAAAGAGAGTTTTCAGCCACCAAGATGCCCTGGAGGACCAAACTCTATCAAACAAAGCAACATTCAGCCTGTTAAGGCTTGGGTTTCATTTGGCCTTCTAAGAGGACTCACCATGAAGATCTGGTCACAGGAGATGTCTCCAGTACAGAGCCCTCTGGTAGCTAGATGACCCCACTTTCTCTGACAGGGAGCGAATATAGACAAACTTGAAGCTGGGTCTACATAAGCAGGAGGCCAGGCTCCTCTTTGGTTTCACATCACCCCTTGGCTTTCCCTGACCATGACCACCATGTGACAGTGTGTCACGCTGGGTGTTCCCCAACTAAACTGTGAGCCCCTTGAGGGAGGGGATTAGTTCACCCTGAGATTCCCATAACCCTCTGAATGACTAATGAATGGGATGCTGCCTCCACTGAATCTTAAAGGACAGGCAACAGGTAAAACAGGAAAGGGAGACTTTAGATAACCTTCCATTAAGAACAGGATGAGAAAAATGCTTCAGAGACAGTGAGTTGGAAGCTCTTTAATTATTGACAAAGCTCTTTGAACGGTGACCAAGAAAACTTCAGAGGTACAATTTATGTACATATTATTTCTCAAAAATAATGACAGCTAAAATGTGCTGAGAATTTTCCCTGGGCTACACGTACACCATTTCATAGTCTCACAATCTGCTAAGGGAACGGGTATCCTTGTTCCTGATTTACAAAGGGGGAAACTGAGGTTCAGAGAAGCCAAGTTACTTGCTTAATGATCATACAGTCAGCAGGTGGCAGGGCAGGATTCAAACTCAGAGCCCTTGCTCTTTTTTTTTAATGATTTATTAATAATGCCTGTAGGTATGCCCATCGACTAATGTTAGTGAACACTATCTCTACTGAAGTCCAGATCTCCCCTGGGTTGCTAAGGCGGTAGAAGGAGCAAATGTGGAGAGAAGATAGTGACACCCTCTCTCCTCTCATTTTGAAGGGCATCATACAACTGCTGAAAGTAAAAATGACAGTAACTGACAGCAGATTTAAGACGATTACCCTGTTCTTATTGGCCCCCAGTTCACGGTCCTGTCAACTATGCATATCACATGCTAATATATTTTGAAGCGATCCTTTGGATTTTTTTTCCTCTTTTATTACAAGCATTATGATAACATACATTTTTCAGAAATTCCAACATGTCAATGAGTTCGTGACTTTTTGATTCTAATCTCTGGTCCTATAGTCAAAACTTTCTACCTTGGATATTTGTCCTGAATCCTTTAAGGAAAAAGAAATCTTTACTTTTATGGAGCTTGTTCATATTCACCTTTATCAGTGTTCTCACTTTAGGTCACTTTGCTTCTTATACCCATTGGTATTCGTGGTAGGCTTTGGGATCTCACCACCTGTAATACTGTTTTGTTTTTTTTTCTTGTATCAAAATTGGCAAAAGACTTTAAAATGAAATAATCTGACAGATCTTGCCATTCTCTACTTTAATTTGAAATCACTGAAATGAAAAGACTAAGGTTGGATTTCAAGTTTCAAGGCCATTTTAAAACTCAAGTGAGCACAGCCCGTGCCATGCAGGGACCTCAGTAACAAGGGTGCAGTCAGAGCCCCCGCTCTTGATGACAGCACTCGCACATGCAATTCTGAGACCAGATGCTCCAACAGAAACCGACCCCAGAAATTTTGAAACCTTGATTGTAGACACAGGGGCTAACTGTTATTTTGAAGACGCTCTGGCTTTCTGTTTTATTTTCCATTGAAAAAAAATTTTCAATTTTATTTTTCCATTGAAAAATAAAAATGACTCTTGCATAGGAGCCTTCCAGATATAACAAAGTAGAGCAGAGTCCTACTCAATAATGATGAGAATGATGATGGCAATAAATTAAAGCCTTTATAAAAACTGTCTCATTTAGTCCTCACAAGTACCCATGAGATAGACACTAGTGTTACCCTCATCTTAGAAACGTGGACACTAAGATCTAAATAGACAAGGTGATGCACCCACAGCCAAGTAAAAGGTGGAATGCGGGGTCTCTTCAAAGGCCACCTGGCAGCAGAGCCCAGTCCTCAGCCATGACAATTCTACCTCAAATAGGCAGGTGAGAATTTGGGAAGAGAACTCTATATTGCAGGTGAAGACTGGGTTTGAGAGACACAGGCCATGAAAGAGAGACCCATTAAGGTCCCATCACAGATGTCCATACTGCTTTGCACCTGTAGAAAAGTCCACCGTTGATTCCAAAATACCTTCTGGAGCTGCCCAACCCTTAAATAACATAACAGGGGATGGAGGAACAAGAGAGAAGGACTGCATCAAGGGCTAGTAAATCATTACTTGGAAGGCATCTGATTTTGTAAAGAAAATTCTATTGAAAACACACCCAGTCATCTGCATATTCTCCATGGCTGCTTTTGTGCTAGGACAGCAGAACTGAGTCCTTGCAGCAGAGATCGTATGGCCTGAAAAGCCTAAAATATTTACTTTCTGGTCCTTCATAGGAAATGTTTGCCAACTCCTAGAATACACGTCAGAGAACTCGATGCAAACACCAACTGGGGAAACAGGGAGCCCAGAATCTCCAGGCAGACTCACCACACATTTCAGCTATCTGATGCTTGACACATTCTGCCTGTATTTGCGTTTTCCTTTGTTTTGTTTCAAAAACACCACAAATCCAAAACCAGCCAGCCCCTGCCCGCATGGGCCCTAGGCCCGGCCCTAAAAGGAGCGGTGGCCCTGCAACTTACCTTTGTTGTACATGTTGGTTGGCACTTGGACGTCACTCAGACTGATGTTCACAGGCAGGTTATTAAAATGGTCATTTGGGGCTAAGATGAATTCCTTCCCCAGCTCCAAGAAGTTCCCATCTTTGTCCCTCTCATTTATCAGCACAGCATTGAAGTATTCATACTGAAAGAGAGAGAAAAAAAAAACATTCCATGAAGCTTAGGAAAGAGGGGTGTGAACTGAGATAGGTCTGGGTACAGCCGCGGGTCAATCCTTACACTCGTGGACCTTGATCTGATCACATAATCTCTCTAAATACTAGGTATTGTCCATGGCTGCGTTTGTGTAGGGGTGAATGAATATTTCCCAATGTCATTAAATGTTTTTTGAAAACATGAATTTAGTGCTATATGGTACTTCCTTGGAGAACACAGAAAAATCACCCCAAAATATTTTAAATATATAATCTTTAAAAGGACAGACTCTTCCCTTGTGTATCATATATTTTAGTGGAGAGACAGAAATTCTACAACAAATTACAAATACATAATATGTCATAAGACACATCTGTTATGAAAAAATAATAAAGCATGTTAAGGGGAGAACAGCAGCTGCCAGGTCAAGTTTTTGTACACAGTGCTCAGGAAAGGCCTCTCTGCTAAAATGACACATGCAGAGACTGAATGAGGGGAGGAAGGCACTTGTTGGGGATCTGGCGGACGTGTCCCAGGCTGCAGGGACAGTAAGGGCACAGTCCCTGAGGTTGGAGCCTGGCAGCACGTTTCATAAAGGCGGCAACAAATGCATGGACAGATGAGCACTCTTAAAGTGAAACTATAAAAAGAACCAAATGGAAATCTTAGAAGTGAAAAATAAAATTCATGAAATGAATGTTTTGCTAGTTGGGATTAACATCAGATTGGGTATGTTAAAAGAAAATGTCAGTACAAACTACTCAAACTGAGCTTAGAGAGAATAAAGGACTGAAGTACAAAAATGAACAGAGACACCATGACATGCAGGCTAAAATCAAACATCTAACATACTCGTGGCTGGAGTATCACAAGAAAAGAGAAAGATTGGGAGCAAAAATATCTGAAAAGCTATTTCTCAAATAGGATAAAAAATTATGATAAGAAAATCAACTCATATAACCAATTACCTCAAAAACTCCCATGCGTGATAGCACAAAGAAACTCTATCAGACACATTAAAAATAAGTTGCTGGACTACAAATTTAAAAATTAAGAGAATATTTTAAAAGAATCCAAATGAGTAAGAAAGGACACAAACTCCAGGAGAACAATTGTAAGAATAATCTCTGAAACAAAGCTAGTTGGAAGACAACATAGTGAAATCTTCAAAATATTTAAAGAAAAAAAAACAGTAAACTTGCAATTCTACATCCAACAAAAACATCCTACAAATGTGAAAGCAAAATATAGATATTTTCAGCTGTTCAAAAGCTGAAAGCATTTGTCCCCAGCAGACCAGCACTATAAGAAATACTAAAGGGCATTCCTAAGGCTGAAATGAGTATTATGTTATAATATTAGTGCTCAAGACCACCTCAAATTCCATGATTCACTAACAGGACTCACAGGCTGCAGGCCACAGACATACTCAGGGTGGGCTTTTTGTTATATATAAAAAAATACTTTTTAATTGCTCAAACACAGAGAAGTTGAAAGAAAAGAATCGGAAAATACACCCTGAAAAAAATATATAAGAAAATGAGAGTGACTATGCTAACAACCAACAAAGTAAGTACACATGAAGTTAAAAGTATTACCAAAGATAGGGAAGGACATCTTGTAAGGAGGAAAGCCATGGTTTGGGGAAAAGTATTCATTATATACTCATCTGACAAATTAATTGTACCCATATTATTTAAAGAAAATCTATAACTCCACTTTTAAAAATCAGTTAAAATCCAGGCGAAATATTTGAAAATGCATCTTACAAAGAAAATATACGAATGGCCAATAAGCAAACAAAAAGTATTCAACATCATTAGTCATCAGGTAAGTGCAAAACAAAACTTCCACCAGACATCATTTTATAGCTACTAGAAGAGCTAAAATTATAAATTCTGACAACATTAAATGCTGGCAAGGATGTAGAGTGACCAGAAATCGCATTCATTGCTGGTGAAAATATAAAATGAGACCACCACTTTGGAACACTATTTTTCAGCATTTTATGAAACATCCATCTGACGATGACCCAGCAATTCCACTCCTGGTATCTACCCAAGATAATTGAAAACATACGTCCACAAAAATATGTGTGTGTGTGCATGTTCATGGGAGCCCCATTTGAAATGGTAAAAAACTACAAACAACCCAAATATCTATCAACAAGTGAGTGGATAACCAAAACTGTGGTCTAATGGGTTATACTATTCAGAAACAAACTACTGATACATTCAAAACAGATCAATCTCGCAAACTTCTGAGTGAGGGAAGCCAGAGATAAAAGATAAAATTCCATTTGTATGAAGTTTTAGGACAGGCAAACGTAGTCAACGGTGACAGCAATCATCATGAGTGCCTCTAGGAGAGGGCGAAGGATCGGCTGAGAAGCTACACAGGGGAAGTTCCAAGGTGGAGAAAATGTCCTGGATCTTGGTGGGGTGTGGATTCCTCAGGTGCATTCATTTGTCAGTACTCATCAAATTATATGCCAGAAATCTGTGCATTTCACTGTGTAGAAATGGATGCCTCCATAAAAAACTAAAGCCACAAAGCCTTTTAAATTACTGGTACAGTAAGAACTTTACAGAAATAAAACTCAGGTTGATAATTTCCCTCCCCAACCTTTTTTTGGGGGGGAGGTATGCTGAATGGAGGGGTCACACTTCATTATTTTTCCATGTAAGTATCCCATTATTGTAGCACCATTTGTGGAATTTTTGTTTGTTTGGTTGGTGTGCATGTTTGTTTTGTTTTGGGGGAAGTGCATGGACCAGGAATCAAACCTGGGTCTTCCACATGGCAGGCGAGAATTCTACCAGTGTACTATCCTCACACCCCCCCAACCCAACCATTTTTTAAAAGCACAATTTACCACGATATGACAAAAGAAGCCATACCTTTCTGGTGAGCCACCAACCAAGGGTACAGCTGACTGAGAAGAAATACCTTGACCAATCCATGCAGGGCCCAGGGCCAAGGGAAAAGCCCGAGGGGAGGCAGGCTTCCCTGCTCTTCTGAGGGGATCTGCCCTCAGTGGTGCTTTCTTCTACAGCATTATGTTAAAAGATATCTTAATCTTCCACAGACCCAAGCACTTCACAGAATGTTATCAACACTTAAAAACTCAAGCCTTCAACTCCATTGTTTCATATAACTCAATGGACAAAGCAAAGCCTCAACCTGCTCAGTAAAGGACAATGCAATGATGGTTAATGCAAAGGTTCTCTGGGGGCAGCTTGGAAGCTGCCATTTAATTGAATTATCCGCACAGCCCAGAATGCAAATGAGGTACGGATGAAAACAGGGGCAGGATTTTGCTCAATGGCGCTCACAGTTTACTGCCAAGGACTGTGTGTTCTGCTCCTCCCCAAACCCATTTGTACTGATTTTGAAAAGGCTGATTCAGTACAAGCAAGAAGAATCATTTCTTAGACCTCAGTTTTTATCACTGTAATTATGAGACCCGGTGACTTTGTTCATATGATCGAGAAAAAGATATACTTAGTCTGATTCACCCCAGTATTTCTGAATCCCTGTCACAGAAAGGGTAAATTAATAATTTTGTGAAAGTATTAATTTACAAAGTTAAACATCTAACTTTATAAAGTATCTCCATTAACTTTATAAATCTGAATATATCTGATGACCTGCTAAGCTTGATGGGGGCACAAAGCAAACTAACCCAGGGTGGGGGGGAAATGAGGCACATAAAATACCAGAGACAAAGTGTGGGGTGTGCTGCTCTCCAGGACCCAGCACAGCCCCCAACTCAGAAAGTGGTGGCTCAGAAAGTGTCCAAATTGATTCAATGAGTCAGGAATTGGCAAACTTTTGCTGTAAAGGGTCAGGTGATAAAAATTTTAGGCTCTGTGGGCTATATAGACTTTGCTCACAATGACTGAACAATGCTGTTGTAGCATAAAAGCAGCCATAGAGAACACGTAGGTGATGTACCAATAAAACTCTATTTACAAAAACAGATGGTGGGCTGGATTTGGCCCACAAGTCATAGTTTACCCTGCAGTAGGGTGTTAAGGGAGGCTAGAGAGAGGAAAAAATGCCTCTGGGTGGAGGGGATCCAGACAAAGCTTCAGCAAGATGCTGGGCCTTGAAAATCAGCAGATTAGGGTATGCCAGGATGAAGGAGGGCAAGAGCAGAAGGAAGGGCATGGAAGCATGTAGAGAAGGGAAGAGTAAGGATCTTAGGGAGGAGAGGAGAGCAGGTGGCCGCTAGGATGTAGAAGGTCCTGACCACAGGAATAAAGCATCTGGACTTCATTTTCTAGGCCAGGAGTCTCCAAACATTTTTGATCAAGTATCCCTTTCACTAAAGGTTTTTAGCAACATATAAAATGCATGTATTTATTTATTACTCATGTATACCACCCACCAACTATTATACTAACATGCACATATTACAAAACAAACTACAATAATTATATCAAAATTATATCAAAATATACCTATCACAGTGATCAGCACAGGTAAAAACTCAGCAAAACTCAGTCTGGTCTCCCAGGCCCAGGGCCTCTTCAGCATTGCCTGAGGCCTTTCTCTGTCACAGCCACTCCACCTCCTCTGAACTCCTCTGCCCTCCTGACTTCTTTCCATCATGGTTCTCACCCCACCACAAAGCCTTCGGGCATCATAGTGGCTCATTTTGTGCGCTTCTGGGTACAACAGACCTATGCAGTATTCCAGAGCAGCATTTCCAAAGTATGATCTGTGGAATAAACTGTTTCATGGACTATTCATAAGGAATAACTTTTAAAGGTATGCCATGGTGAGCAAAGTTTGGGAAATACAGGGAGAGCTGGGTTTATGGAACAGGAAATCCGTTTCTTCACTGCAGGACTTCTCAGAGCCTTTAACACATTCTAAGAATGCACAACGTGCACTTTGAATTTCTAGTTCTTTGCAGCATTCCTCAAACTCAGCTGGCCATGTGGACGGCCTTCTCAGCACTTACCATGGGGGTCACTTTACAAGTATTTGTATCATTGTTTTATCAATGCATGAAACTTCACCATGAGACTAACTTCCAACATTTCAGAAACTGTGACCTATACTCACTGTTGTATCCCCAGCCCCTACCACAGTGATATTTGATAAGCATTTGTTGGTTGATTGAATGAATGAATGGCCATGCCAGAATCTATTTGGTTACCAGGCCTCTCTCAGGACTTCAATCTCTCTTCTGCAATGCCACTGTTACAGAAAATAGCAAATTTCAATTTTGATAAGGTTCCTCCAGGGAAAATAATTCATTGCTCCTCCCCTTTCCCAACTGTAGAGGCCAACAGCTCAGGCTTTCTCATTGGCACAATTAGACTATCTTACCACATAGAATCACGTTTTAGATTCAACAGGAAATATCATGAAAGAATCTTAGATGGCAAATTGCTTCCGTTTGTATGGGATTTCATTGGTTGGCGGCAATTGCCTATATGAATATGTTAAGAAGGCTTCTGAGGAGGTATCTCAATCCAGAGAAAAGTATGTTATCCCCACAATGCATCTCCAGCCTCTTTCGCACCTCCCACATCTTTGAGAACTCATCACTTCTAGTTTAGGGATTGGCAAACTTTTTCCTATAAAGGGCCAAATAGTAAATATTTTAGGCTTTGTGGGCCAGACAGTCTCTCTCACCACTATTCAACTCTGTCATTCTAGGGAAAGCAGCCACATGCAATATGTAAACAAATGAGCATGGTGATACCCCAATGAAACTTTATTTACAAAAACAGGCAGTGGCAGGATTTGACCTATGACCATGGCAGTAATTTGCTAACCTCTACCCTAGTGTCCTCCCTTCTCTTTCCAGGTGAGAGACACCTCACTTCAAAAATCAAGACATCTTAAGGCCATGCTTCTCAACTCTGGCTGGGGAGCTTTTAGACATCTGGATACACAGGCCAAACCTCAGAAAAATTAAATCTGAATCCCTGGGGTAGAACCCAAGCATCAGTATGTTTTTCAATTTCCACAAGTGAATCCAATGTGCAGCCCAGGCTGAGACACACTGTTTGAAAGGGTGTCTTCTGCTTCTACTTCCTGAGGGGCAAGTTGCATAATCCAGCTACAATATACCACTGCAAAGGGCTTGCTTCATGGGTGGCAAAAATCAGCTCCATTCATTTCAGTTTTAATTAAATTCTGCCTGGAAAATTCTCTGATTGCTTCCTGTGTGTGCGTGCTGTCAAACCAACCAATTGTAAACTCCCTAAGGGATGGGTCTTGAGGACCAGGCCAACTCCTAAAATTCATCCTGGAGGTTGACTCCAGAACATGTGGTCAGCAAATCCAGAATCTCCTCTGTAGGGTACCACAACCTCTCAATGGACTGTGGCAGGAGCCTCCCAGGTGGGCTCCTAGCAGTCAACTTGTCCTCTCCCATCCATCCATCCAGCAGCCAGAGTGGTCTTCTTCAGAAATGTGAATCAGACTGCACCACACTTCTTAAAAGCCTTCAGTGGTTTTCCGTCACTCAGAATCAGTCCTTACTGAGACTTTGAAAGGCTCTGTGGTCTGGCTACTGCCCACCTTACCCATCTCACATCTTCCCACGGACCAGCCTCTCCCTGTACTCCAGCCTCACTGCCCTCACTGATGCACTGTTTGAACAGCAAGCTCATTTCCAGTGATTCCCTGGATCAGGCTGACACACCGTTCAGGGATTTGGGAGAGCAGAAAATCTTTACACTAAACTCTCTTGTTGACCTAAGCTAACCTGTAGAGGCTACTGTTACTTTCGAGTCCTAACTAGCATACTCATCGCATCCTGACCTTCAAGTCCCTCCAGGATGCTGTCTGGAAGACCGTGCCCTCAGCACCCCCAGGCCCCACACGGAACGGCCCCTTCGTCACTGTGTGCATTCTCAAACTGGCCCCAATACTGATCTCAATTCTCTGTTCAAACCTCATCCTGATGGCACCAATCTCCACCTACCTTTTGCTACCTGATCTTCCTGTGCCTCAGTTTCCTCACCTGTAAGGTGAACTCCTCAGCTGCATGTCAGGCTCCTATCACAGTGATCAGCACAGGTAAGAACTCAGTAAAACTCAGTCTGGTCTCCCAGGCCCAGGGCCTCTCCAGCATTGCCTGAGGCCTTTCTCTGTCACAGTCACTCCACCTCCTCTGAACTCCTCTGCCCTCCTGGCTTCTTTCCATCATGGTTCTCATCCCACCACAAAGCCTTAGAAGTCTTGCTCTGTTTGGTCAGCCCCTGGAGGCAATGGTGCCTACACACCTCAGGCTTCTTGGGAGCATCTGGACTTCCCAGAGACACTGGGTCTTTCTCACCACCACATTCCCAGGATGGCCTGCAGACACGCAGTGAAAGGTGGTAGAATGAACGGATGTGATACTTCTTGTCTGTAAGGTTATGGAAATGTCTCGTGTTTCACCACAAGCAAGGAGGAACCTTTCCATTCTCTCACCTAACAAGTTAGTTCCAAACTCAGGGAGGAATCTGGATGGGCCTCCCAACTTCCAGCCTGGTGCCATGTCCAGTATATCCAATAGCCTCCCTCTGCCTCAGTTTCACCCTTCATGAAGCAACAGTAGCCTGGTGTGGTAAGGAGAGGCAGGGTCTCGGTGGCTGTTGCATGAGAGTTGAAGCTGTGCAGCGTCCTCAAGGATCCACCACGTTCCTGTGACTCGGTTTCTTCTTCTGTGAAATGGGAGTGGTGACACCTTCCTCTTAGTCTTTCTGAGGAGTGAACGAGAGAGCGTATAAAAGCAGTGGGCACGGCGCCCAGAGCAGACTCTTCATACATTTTTGGGTC
This sequence comes from Myrmecophaga tridactyla, assembly GCA_004026745.1. NCBI lineage: Eukaryota > Metazoa > Chordata > Mammalia > Pilosa > Myrmecophagidae > Myrmecophaga > Myrmecophaga tridactyla. The sequence goes on from PVIY010006265.1 coordinate 68,689, forward strand.
TCTCCTTTTTCTGTATTTCCTTTTCCTTCCCTGTTCTGGGATGCTGTCCAGATTTTTATAGCTCAGATGTAGAAATTAAAATTAGTAGGACTACTAGTTCTAAACAAGCCAAGTAAACAGCAAATTCCCAGGGCACACACGTCCTCTGGGGAGGGGACACGGATCGCTGCTAATCCAAGCCTCTCTCCAAAGGTCTAGTACTATCTGGTTACTACTCAATAATTTCATTTTCTCCTCATAAGTGAAAATTGACGTTTTAATGATCTGTTCCAGAATATTTCTAAGTATTAACGTTACATTAACTGGCTTATAATTCCCCAAGTGTCACCGTTGTTCTTAAAAAAAAAAACAAAACAGATAACGAATATCCCTCTCCCAGCCATCTGGATTCTCCGGCCTCTGAGAAAACACAAATAGGAGTATTACTGGCTCACTTAGCAAGCTCCTTACCCAGGCCCCAGATTGCAGCTTTCTGCAGGTCAAACTGACCTCTTGGCATTTCATTTTAAGAGCCTTGAAGTTGAGTGAGCATATTTTCACAAGGGCGTCTCTTGCCTCTTCACAGACAGGTTAAGGGGCCCCTCCTTCTCCCCCTTGGTGCCTGCGACAGAGACACAAAAGCACCATCCAGGACACTGAAGGGCACAGGGACGTTCACCCAGAAAGACCTGGGTTCAAATCCCAGTTCTGCTGCTTACTCTCTTTGTCCTTGCCTTTGGGTACCTCATCCACAAAATGGATTCAGAGCTGCCCATGTTATAGTGACATTATTTTGAGGATTATATGGATAAGGAGCACACAGGCACACCTCGGAGATATAGCGGGTTCAGTTCCAGAACACTGCAACAAAGCGAATACAGCAATAAAGTGAATTATACGATCTTTTTTTTATTTCGCAGTGTGTACAAAATTTACGTTAACACCATACTGTAGTCTATTGATAGGTTAAAAAAAATGTACACACTTTAATTAAAATGTGACACAGAGACACAAAGTGAGCACATGCTGTTGGAAAATGGCACCAATAGACTTGACACAGGGTTATCCCAAACCTTTAGTTTGTAAAAAACGTGGTGTCCGTGAAGCTCAGTAAAGAAATTTCAATAAAGCAAGGTACACCCATAAAGCACTCAGTTCAGTGCCCTCCACACAATATTAGGTTGAACTGCATAAAACTGCCATCTTCATGGGTCAAAAATAGTTGTAGATCTGCAATTTCATATGGGTCTATCTAACAAGGTTTCAAAGAATTGTAAGGGGAGTTTACTGACAGCCAGAGGACAGAGGCAACTTTTGGAACGACAAGGCAACACCATCTCCTCCCAATCATTGGTGCTGAGCCTCCTATCCAGTCCCTTGATGACCATTTTGGCCTGTCCTGTCTGGTCTCCTTATATCAGAGTTAGCTTAAGGGAATACAGAGCTGGCTGGGCTGTATCCCTGAAGCAATCCTCCAAGGACTTCCCACTGCTCTTAGGACAAAGGCCAAAATTCTTACCAGGCACACAAGGCCCCACCTACCTGGCCTGTAATCTCCTACCAGCCATGCCTTGTACTACCTCCTCTTTTTTTCTCTGATCAGCCTCAGTGGTTTCTTTTAGTCCCTCCATTACCCCACAATCCGCCCTCCGCATGGCCTTTTCCCATACTGTTCCCCCACCTAGAATACTTTCTCTAGCTACTACAATTCCCATTCCTCCTTAGAGCAGCTCTGACCTCCCTGACTGGGACATCCCAACAGGTTGCTCTTGAGGCTCCACAGACACTCCTTTATGGGGCCTAACTCAGGAGTCACTGCATACTCATATGAGCGACCATTGATTGACAGAGTTTCCATTGCACAGCGTAAACTCTATGTCATCAAGGATCACAGATAATTCTTCTTGGGCCTCTGCAATCCGAGCACCTAGTACAGTACCTGTACACAGCACATACTCAGTGAAGACCACTAAAAGAGGAGAGTGACTGTCCCATGAGAGCAGTGCCCTTCTATGGTTCCCAGGACATAGCAGGAGCTCAGAGTGACTGAAGGCCATGACCTAGAGAGACAAGAAGGACTTTGGGGGCAACCGTGTAGGGTATAAGAGAACAGGCTCCATAATGTCTATAATGAGGACACCATAAAACAACAGGGAACCTCTCTGTGGGCTCTATAATGAGGACACCATAAAACAACAGGGAACCTCTCTGTGGGCTCCAGCAAGTCCAATCTGGCCGGGCCTTCTATTAGTGCTCCATTCATCCATTGGTTTCTGAGGGCCTATTTTGTGCTACTTCTACCTTTGCTCCTCTCAGGTTGACAGAATGATCCTTTAAAAACAAATCAAGCTATTCCCCTACCTTGCTGAAGACTTACTACAACCTCCCGTTCACGTAGAATAAAAACCAAGGTCCTCTGGCAGTTACTTGATCTAGCCCTTCCCTGCCTCTCCAACTCAACTGGCCATCTTTGGATCTTCAGATAGGCAAAGCTCATTTTCATCTCCTCACAGAGTCTTTGCATGTATGTTTTACCCTACCAGGAATTCTATTCCCCAAGACTTGGCATGGTTGGCTTTAGGTCCTAGCATCAATGCCAACCTCTCAGCAAGGCCTTCCTAAAATACCCACTAATGTAGTTTCCCAGTCACTGCCAAGCCCAGAATCACCTAATAGAACTTTCCACAGTAATGGACATGTTCTACATTTTCACCATCCAACTGGGTAGCCACCAGCCATATGCACATGCACTCCTGAGCATGTGCAATGTGCCTGGGATGGCTAAAGAAGTGAATTTTTAATTTTACTTCATTTTAGTTATTATAATTTTAAATTCCAGTAGCAACAGATGGCTAGCATCTACTATACTATACAGATAGTCCCATTACTCTGCTTTATTTTCTTCAAAGCATTCATCAATATCTGAAATTATTTTTCACTTATTCATAAATTTACTGTCCATCTCCCCCTTCTAGAAACTCAAGGTCCATATGAAGACAGGGACTTTTTTTTAATCTTGTTCATAACTGGAATCCCCAGCTACAACAATGCCTGGTTGCTGGAAGGCACTCAAATGTGCTTTGAATAGGTAATCTTCTGTCAAACACAGTTTGGAGACAATTATCCTTATAACACCCCTCCAAAAGCTGAGGTTTCCACCCCAGGACTTGTGCCCCAAGCAATTCTGAGATGTCACACTTGATTTGTTACTACTAATGTGGAAATACTCACATTAACAAAGGGATGGCCTTTTCTAATCAGCTTGAGTGGATTTAAGGTTACCTAAATAGTAAGCTCATACGAATCCTCTGTATCCAGATTTATTTTCTTGAATGGGAGGGAAAGGAGGCGACTAACAGCTGCAGGAGAACAACTGCATATGGGACTTTATCACAAATATGAGCATCATCTGTCACTTTTATTCAGATAGGAAGAAAAAGGCAAATGTGGTGGATAATGACTGCTCTGGTTAGTTCAGTATCATGGTCAGGTTCATGTGTCAACTTGGCCAGGTGGTGGTACCTGTTTGGTTGGACAAGTGCTGGCCTGTCTGTTGCTATGAGGACATTTCATAGAATTAAATCATGATCATGTGGCTACATCCACAGCTGATTCCATTTGTAATCAGCCAAGGGGAGGGTCTTCTTTAATGAGTGATACTTAATCAAATCACTGCAAGCCTTTTAAGGCGGATTCAGAAGAGACAGCCTCTCTTCCTGCTTTGGCCGGTGAGCCTCTCCTGTGGAGTTTGTCCAGACCCTCCATCGGAATCATCAGCTTCATAGCCTGCCCTACGGATTTTGGACTCTACATTCCCGTGTTTATGTGAGACACTTTTATAAATTTTATATTTATGAATACTTCCTGTTGATTCTGTTTCTCTAGAGAACCCTAACTAATACACTCAGCATTTCAGCTCCCTTGCTTCAGTAACAGAACCCCAGCTCTCCATGTGAAGAAGGGCTTTCAATCAAGGAGGCTTAGGTCAATGACACATGAACCAGGCTGGCTAATCAGAGTTAGTTTTCAGAGAATACTGTGAAGGCCGGGAGACTGAGATTCCCATACCCTTTAACAAGGGTCACATTGTGGCTTTGGACTGCCAGTGGCCATCATGCCACATCTGGAGACAGTCCTAAGAACAATGACAAGCAGAAACAGAGGTAAGAGCTGGAAAAGAAGAGTGAAGTTTGGTCAAATGATTCTGGTTAAATTTTGACTTCAATATTGCCTGAAGACAAATTCATACCTTGCAACGCCCTGGTAAGTGAGTCAGTAAATTCCCTCTTTATTTTTTATTTTAACTTGACATCAATTGTCAGAGTCCCCACAGAGAGTTAAGAACCACTGCAGTCAACACCTGCAATAAATTTGGCTTCCCTGAACCTCAGTTGTCTACATAGGTGAAAGAGAAACACCTTCTGGTGTTATTTTAGCTGTTTTCTATGTAAGTGTCTGATGGGATGCAAAGTAATGAATGTAGCCAGGTCTTAAGAAGGTTCCAGAAGCAGAAGAGAGAAAGATTTCAATAACCTGGGCAAAGTTCCTTCATTTCTTCTCCTTTCTGTTTCTCTCTGGATACCTATACCAGTATCCTCTCCAAAGAAGCTTTCTTGGCCTACTGGTTCATGAGGCAAAAGTGAATTGTCCATAGCTCCTGCATGTTCACCTCTTTCTGTTCAGAGACTAGTCCGGGATGAATTGACATTTTAGATCTAATTCCCAAAACCCCTAAGAAGAAATATAATTGGTCCATAATGTGTCATCAACTGGGATGGTGGGAACAGTGGGGTGGGGGTGAGGAGATGATAGAGTCAAGTAGTACAAACATGGTTTGGTTCTTAGGTCCAACTCTCATGATTAAAGGCACACGTTAGGGGGGTCATTTGTTAATTGGGCAAAGACCCCAAAAGTTGTCTACTATACAACACTATATAGAGGACTTACTGAGATAACTTAATGCATATGAAATCATCGGTTAGAATAAGTTGACCACTACATGGTTCAAACTCAAGAATGATAAGTTGAATCTGAACATGCAGTCTCCAGGTCCAAAGCAGAAGCTCAGCTTACAAAATTAACCATCCTATAATGAGCTCTTCTACTGTCCAAAGACTAGGTTTTCCTGGTTCAAGTCAAAACATTCTCGTATAACTTTGAATCCATGACTGAGTAGCAAAACATAAAAGAACAGTAGCGAGACATAAAAGAAAGTTCAACTAGGACACTTGGTTTTGGAGCCTAATAATTTATGTATGATGACAGTTTCCAACTACAAGGCAAATCCATATTTTGGTGTTGCATGTTAGCAGAATTGAACTGTATTTAAAATTATCGACTCAAGTTGTTCTTCCTCAAAGAAATTCTCACAGTTCGCAGTAGACTAAAAAAAAATTTTATTCACTAAGCCAAATTTATATAAGAAATAAATCACCTGTGACCTCTAGTTCCCATATCACAACAATAGTCTGCCATCCCCACTCAAGAATCAATTAAAAGATAGACCCAGAATATGCGGCTTCATTATTATCATGATTATTATTACAATTTAGAATATACTAGCACTTAATACTGCACAATGGTCCAGTTGCTCTGGTGATTTACCTTTGTATTTTAATTAGGGGAAGAGATGTTAATTAGGGGAAGAGACACTGATAGTCCAAGGTCACAGGACACACCATAAGAAGATGTTATGTCCATCTCCCATTACCAAGGTAACAAATTATACTAATGTATTTTCCATTACCATCTAGTATCTTAAACACATAACTCTCTCATTGATTAAAAAAACTGTGATCTCTCAACAAGTTAGTTACCACTGGTGAGCCTAATATGCAGTGCTGGATTTCTTAAACTCAGTATATACTTGGGACTGGGCGGAGAGCATGGGTGGGGAGAATAAACAGAGAACACATTCAAGCTTCTCTAACTATAGTTAGAATTTTGCAATCACAAAATCTAGAAAAAAGTATTTCCTTCTCAATACACAGTTCTGAGTCATTTCATAAATGTCAATTGTATTTGAAATTACACTGAGGGTAATGTGGGAGGGGGATTCTGTAGTGTTTCATTGATTAGCATCTTTTACTTGAACCCTGCTACCCATCGTATCCCATAAGGAAACTGCAGCTCAGCATGATTAAATAACTCTCTAGTAGTTCTGTAGTTAGAAGGTAGAAGAATCCAACCTGAAACCTGATGTGGCCAGTCCTCCACTGCTTGCATGTAGTGGTTCTCTGAATTCGTTTGCGTGGATTGACCAATTATCTGATTTATAATAAGTTATGGAAATGAGATGCCATGAGTCAAGGAAACAAAAACTAGAAATCACAATATGATGGGACTCAAAGATTTTGTAACAACTACTCAGGGGTAAGGCAGTAGATTGTGACACTGTGGTCTTTTCTCTCCTATCTTTCCCTAATTTATTTTTGTGGTTGACGTTTAACATCATATGACAATAAGTAAGTGGGATGAAAAAATTTAATCAAAATAAAAAATAATACAAGAAGGTAAATCCATTTAGTGTCCTGACACCTCATTTGAGATAATGCTTTGGAGAAAATGGATAAACTCTTCTTTGATGACAATACAGATTAGGGAACTGTTCTGTAGCAAGAGAAAACAACTTCAATTTCATCTTGTCAATGGAAGTTAACCTTCTCTATAACCTTAACAAGGTCCATTCTCATCAACCACTCTATGAAGGCCCAGAAACACTTCTCCCTAATAAACTGCAAAGCACTGTTTGCTTTAGAGGCCTTTAGGATCAGAAAACGGAATTTTTCAGGCTTTGTGTGTCAGGACCTCAAAAAAAATCATTGTGTAGCACAGCATATTTACACATAAATAATCAGCATGCTCCTGTAGCTATGTCAATAATGGAAATCTACACAGAAAGCCCTTTAACATTAATATTCCTCCAGCTATTTTCAATCCCTCCTCTATCAATTTAAAATAGAATGACATTCTCTGAATGATAGACTATTTTACAGGATTCATTCATTCATTCATTCATTTTCTCAACTAACATCTTCTAGGCACCTGTAATGTGTTGGGGTAGTCACTAGAGTAGTGCTCATTGAATAGTCCACGTGCTCCCTTATATTTCCAAGCATCCCTTGTAATTGCTGTGGGACATGTGACTAGTTTGGCCAGTGGGTTATCAGCAAAAGTCAGGTGTGTCACTTGCTATCTAAAGTATGTGAGTATGGTATATGATTTCCCTGCATTGTCTTTTGACCCTGTAGCAACTCCAGAAACCTCAAACTCCAGATGGTATGGCTGGAAGATGGAAGGAGCCTGGTCCCTGAATCACCCATTATATGCAAGCTACCCTGGAGAGCTCCTGTACCCATAGTGGCATTCATGTGAACAAGAAATAAACTTCTACGTGTTCAGCCCCTAAACTTTCAGGCTTGTTTCTTATCGGAGCTATCCTGACTAATGAATGAGTTGGGCACAGGGTTAGGCATATGAAAAGAGGACAAATAATATAAATTCCTTCCCTAATTTATTCAAAGCAAAGAAAACTAAAAATAAACATAAATTATGGGTATTAGTCTTTTATAAAAAAAATGTTTCTTAGATTGGTTTATCACCTCAATTCACATTCAGAGCTCCCAGCTCACTAGTAATGAAGGCATTCTACTTGGGTGAAAGCTTTCCATTAGTTTAAAAGCTCCAATTGTTGAATCATCAACATCTATAAGAGTGCAATAAAAGGACAGAATAACTAAGTGTTATGTAAGCAAAAACTATAGCAATATTAACATTCATGAGTTTGCCCATCAGTTCCATTCCTAGTCATTTAGAAATATGAACACAATAATAAAAATTTCAACTTACAAAAAGCCAAATGCTTTCCATTACTTCCACCTCCTTGAATGGCAAGTGGAATATCCATTTCATTTATGACATCTCAATTCTGCTCTAATTATTATGGGAAGAAATGCTATTAGAGAGTTACCAAATACAGCAAATGCAATTTGTTGGGAATTGGAGTGGTAACTTACATACTTACTGACACTTATTTCTCCCAAGTGTTATCTTTAAAAGGAAAAATATATTTATCTGCCAACATAGCCCAAAGGAACATAAATATCTGGCCGTTCAAAAGGAAAAACTCATTTTAGAAATCCCCACATGTATATTTTCACGTCACTTAATGAGAATTTTGTGTAAGCTAATTGAGCCAATGTGGTAATGTGGTGTAAGTAAGTTTACAGGGATAAAACTCCATTTATATAAACCAACACAAACTTTGCTTAACCCCACAAAGTATAACTTCCCTCTCCTTAGAAAGCTACACATTAATTCAAATTTATTCACTTCATGAGTCTTCAGCAAATGGAATTCAGACAAACTCATCCAGTTATGGAGTTGCCTACAGTCAGAGGTGGAATTAAATGAGACTATTAGCTTTTCAACCACTTTGGAGAATGAATGCCATGTACAATTTTTGGAAAAAGATGTCACAGGTGGGACATGCACGAACAAAGAGCTATGGAAGAAATGAGAAAAGTCACTAATCATTCCACAGGCACAGGCTGCATTGAAGTCTCATCTGTCTCAGAGAAGCCTCAGAGGCAGGTCAGTGAGAAGCCACCCTAGCTTCAGTGCCACTGCAGAATCCTAGCCACAGGTTTTCCAGAAGGTGGTAATGAAGATCACACAACTTAACCTTGAGGGTTTGCAAGAAGTCCTGCAGGCATCCTAATAACACATTGAAAATACAACTCAACTTTGGTGTGCAAATGAAAAATCAGAGGGGAGTGAAGGTTTGGGGGAAGCCAGTGATTGTCCCAAAGCTTTGGAAGGCAAAATTCATATGCAGCTTCTTTCAAACTTCTTTTCTGTTCCATTACTCAAAGGAAGCCCGGCCGGAAGGCTACCCTTTCATGTTTGATCTCCACATTCCCCATCCTAGAAACATTAGCAGGAGTGGTTGTTCACTCCAGGGAACTCCGATTCAAGAAGGAAACAAGCAAGTCCATACCTGGCTCACTCCCCCAGACAGAGACACACAGCAGGAGAGTATCTCAAAGCCAGGGACTCCTGTGGCCACTGACAAGCAATGGCCTGCGAGTCGGGAGGCTTGGATTTTCTGTCTGGATTGTGTTTTCAACTGGAAAAATCCTCAACGTTCTGAGTCTCTGTTTCTCCATCTATCTACAAGGAGTTTCCACCAGATGACCCAAGGAGCTGCTTCCCAGCTTCTATATGTTTCAGATTCTGGTGTCTGTTCTTGGGCTTTTCAGATATCAATAATACTATCAAGAACACTAGTATATGGAAGTACATGTTCATGTTTTCCACCTAAAGAACCCCAAATGGGGGAAATATATAAATAGTTCCAGAAATCTCAGAGAAGCCAAAATAGGCCAGCCACAGTCATAAAATTAATGTAAAGTTCCATGTTTAAACTTCAATTTTTCATGTGCATTTTATATTCTGTAATGTATTTGTTGATGTTCCCAATTTTTATAATTTTTCGTATTATAAGACCCCCATTTCAGCAACCAAAACATGTATTATTCCCCTACCCAGAAGGTGAAGACAATTCTTAGTCTTAGACCAACACAATAAAATGTGATGAGAAAGTATAAGGAGATGATCCAAAAAGAAGAAAAACTTCTAATTGTGCGGATGCAGGCTCAGGGGGCTGAAAATCACACAGCTCTGTAGGGAGTAGCAAGTTCAGCAAAAGCATTTAATCTTCAAAATCCCAAGAAGGGACATGGTGCAAAATAAGAGAAATACACTTTCAGGGCCAGCAAAGGACAGTGTGCTTATATCGGGAAGAGCGCTTGTATTACAACATTAGAGTTTAGGAAGAAGTTTTAAACCCTATAGTAGGCTCAGGTCATGTGACGTTGTGCACGTGCCTTGAGTTTGAGGATGAGCGGTTTCTTGAGATTCTCATACCTGGACTAAAGGTTGAGGGGAGAAGAAATTCTCATGGATTTTTAACGAATTAACCTCAAGAGCACAAGGCAGTCTGCTAAGCAGAGTCTGATATCCCAGCCTCCAAAGATAGTTGTTATTCAGTTGAGTAAATAAGGCCATGGGGATGAACAGAGGAGAGAGACAGTGGAATTGTAGAACTGACAGACTTTGATAATTAATTAAAAGTGGGGATCAAATTAGGAGGCCAATCAAAGATGACCTCAAGATTTCTGGTTTGTGCAAATGAATGGATGGTGGAACTCTTCTCAGGGAGGGGAAACACAAGAAGAGAAGCAGGTTGGAGTGGAGGAAGGGACAGCTGTTCAGTTTTTAAAATGCTATAACGGGAGGCAGTATGGCACACATGGCAGACAAATATGTAGGCACTAGAATCAGGCCACGTGACTCCAAATCCCTGCTCTGCCATTTACTAGCTATTACTGTGATGATCTTGGTTGAACTACTAGTCCATTCCATGCCTCAATTTCCCATCTGAAAAAATTGAGGATGGTCTTTCCTTTATTAGTTGTAGGTATTCTGTGCCAAGTACTGACCTAATCTTGTTATATATAATAACTCATTTAATCCTCACAATCACCCCATGAGTAGTGGCTATCAACATTACCCTATAAGCCCAGTTTACACTGATGGCACTCACTGGAGAACAAACATTCCCAGAATAACTATTACAACCTGGGCCCTGGGCTGGTCTCTGATGACCTTCGCCAACAGGCTCCCTCTCTGCCCTGTGACAAGGGTATCCAGCCACTAAATTACCATAGTATCTTCTGCTTCTTTATAACCAGACTTGAAAGAGGTATCCATGCTCTTATCTTATTACCCACATGTATCTTAAAAGTAAATATATAAACTTACAAAATTTGTGAAATTGTCTTCAAACCTCATCAAAGGGTTCCAGTATGAATAAAAAGTCCTTTTATTCTTTGGCCTTATTCTCAAACAGGGCTGAATTGGAGGCAGAGTTACAGGTAATGATTAATGGTTGACCTCCGAGGGATTGGGCACTCATCACCTCCCACTGATTCCAAGAAGGCCAAAGGAAATTAGTGGGGCCTCCCAAGCAGGTTAATTAATTTTCTTAAAAAGAGATTATTCATTTATCCTAAAGGAACATGTTTCAGTACCACAATATCAAAGTAAAACAAAGCAACAAAAGTCCTTTTCTCCCATTTTCCCCCATGTCAATTTCTATGCCATTCACAATTTTGTCCAGAGGGGCAATCCAATTACCTTATTCTCCAGAATTACTAGCAGATCTTGAAGATTTTCTGCCCCTGATTAAATCAGGACTGTTTTCTGCTTACAGGAAATATGTTCTTCTCTTTGAACCTCACAAGGGAAAGCTGGGGTGGCAGTGCATCCAGAGGCAAAGCTCAGCACTGGGAGAGGAGCACATGCCAAGCCACCAGCCTCAGGCTCCACTGGGACAATTCTCCATCTCCAGTATTGCTTCATTCATTCCCAACTTACCCCAATGTGCAAGGTAATATTTTACTTAGATGTTAGTTCTCCAAAGAGTGCTCAAGCAGTGTGAAAGATTTGATGCCAGCATCTTTTGAATAAAGTAAGTTTGTAAAAAAAAAAAAAAATTGGGTGCTTGTAAAATGATTTCCTGGGCTTCCCTAAAATCCCCATTGGATTATAAATGCATTCTGCAGGCTACCTTGGCAAGATTCAATCAAAGGATAGAGAAATTCAGCATCTTAAAGGGATATATGCAGTAGACAATACTTATCCTTATTCTGTAACTCAACCTCACTCTAGCAATGAAATAATTCAATTCAAATTGAAATTATTCTTCTTAATGCACCAAATCCTAGTGATTTTTAGGCCTCTCTCCTTCTTCTGTCTTCCCCCAATAATCTCATGTTTTCCCTATTTTGTTTCTTCCTTCTCTTATTTCTCTCTCTTCATTTTTCCTTTTTCCTTCTTTCATCCACCTCCTTCTTCGATTACAGCCAAAATTTGCCAAGTAGTGCATGGCAGGTTCTCTGCTAAATGCTTCTTATGCATCACTTGATATATGCTTCTAAAGACAAAAGAGGTGTTATTGCCATTATCTCCATTTTGCAGATAAGGATGCCAAGGCTCAGAGAGATAAGGAAGCATACCTCAAAATAACTTGCCAAGTCTCATTCACGTTAAGACCTGAAGCCCAGGTTGATGACTCCATAACTACTGCTCATCAATCACTGGGTTTCTCTCTCTCTTTTGCTTCATCCTTCTCCTCTTCAAGCCCAAGTGGGTCCAGGCAGCACTGATGCATTTCCAAGGTTCTTCCCAGTTTTACAATTCATCACACAGTAGGGAATCCACATAGTTGGTACCTCTTGCTAGTCTCAATTGGTCAGACACCTATTCAGACACTGTAAGTTGTTTTGCCTTGAACTTATTTTCCTGAAGACAGATCAACTGAGGTAGTGGTTGTATTCTTTTTGCCAGCCACAACACACACAGTTATTTATTTGATATAGAGAAAATCCTGCCCTGGGTCTCTCACTCTGAAAACACATACAAAAAAATATTTGCTGCTTAATTTAAAAGTTAAAGTTGATTTTTAGTTTTGAGAATTTTATGTTGCCTCCACCAAACAGACTATAAGCTGTGGTATTGGCAAAACCCACCAGGATTCTCTGAACTTTTTTTTAAATAATCTTTGCTTCTCAACACAAAGATAATACCACAAAATGATGAAGCAAATGTTTCAACACTGGATCTTCTACAAAATCCCAATGGTCACAAACTTCTGAAGGGCATCCATTAATTTTAGCTATACTTATAATTATACAGTATCAGGTAACTAACAAAATTCAGCACCATTCAGAAAACACAACATGATAATGAGGTAAGGCCCTTTCTACGCCTCTTTTATATCAGTCTTACTATCCTTCTTCTTTTAAATTTGTCAATATGTTTAAATCTATTTTTCTTTCAAAAAAGATCAGTAACTTTGTTGCCCAGGTCCCCAAAAGAAATTAACACTGTATATGCATAATCTTAGAAAGTTACTGAGCATTGCCAGTCATGGAGGGAAAAAGTTGGGGAAAAGATCAGCAAGTTCCCCTTCCTTTCACAAGTAAAAAAGGCAACATCAGCACAATTACTGTTTTATTTTCTGTTAGGTTGTGATTTTCTTAGTTACAACAATGGGTAGTTTAATCAGAATAACACTGATACATGAAAGGAATCCCAAAATTAGAATAGTAAATTCAGTTAATTTGAGAATTTTTTTCTATAATAGCTTTTTCAATTAACCCCTTGATTCAATACCAAAAACAAATTATATAAGACCTACTGTGGTGGTCAGAACTCCAAAAATGTCCCCTCCAAGATTCCCTTTCCTTGGTTATTCAAACACTAATCTAGGTACTGCTGTGAAGGGATTCTGCAGATAAAATTAAAGTTCCAAATAAGGTGACCTTAAAATACAGAGATTTAGGCTTGATACAATCTCGTGAACTCTTGGAAAACATAGAGTTTCAAAGCACAGGAAGGATTCAACACTCCCTTGTTGGCTCTGAAGATGGAGGGAGTCAAATGCAAGGACCAGAGAGCAGCTTCTAGCCTGCGAGGCACTGAGTCCTACAAACACATGGAACTGCATTCTGCCAACAACCTGAATGAGCTAGGAAGTGGATTCTTCCCCAGAGCCTCCAGATGGGAGTCCAGCCCCACTGACAACTTGATTGCAGCCTTGAGAGACCTTGAGCAGAAAAGCCAGTCATTTCTGCCGAACTTCCGTCCTACAGAACTATGAGATAATAAATTGGCATTGTTTGAAACTGCTAAACTTGTGGTAACTTGTTACACAGCAATCAAAAAGCATATACCTACTAAACATGTGGCTCTGTGCTAGAGGTTCTCAAGATGAACTGTACACACCTTGACATAGTCCTGACTGAGCAGTTTCCTTCCCAGAACATAAACTATGAGTAGCCTTCCTCATGCAGGTCCACAGGGCTGTTGGGCAGAAAGCCCGTTAGTGAAGTGTTATAAGAAAGGCCAAACACAAATGGACAGCAGGAAGGCATTCATTCAGATGACAAGTAGCAGATCAAAACCCACTAGGACTCAGCAGGGCAGAGGATCAGAGCATACTGGGAGAGTAACCATTCATTCAGCTTCCAGGATCAGTCAGACACTGGGTTAAGAACTCACCTTACAGGGATATTTTAAGGATTAATTTTTTAAAAATATTTTATTGATAAAACTTAACATACAAACATTCTTAACATACAAACATTCCATACATGGTGTACAATCAATGGCTCACAGTATCATCGCATAGTTGTGTATTCACCACCAGGATCATTTTTTTGAACATTTGCATCACTCCAGAAAAACAAAAAGAGAAAAGAAAAAACTCATACATACCATACGCCTTACCCCTCCCTCTCATTGACCACTAAGATTTCCATCTACTCAATTTATTTTAACCTTTGTTGCCCCTATTATTTATTTTTTATCCATATTTTTTTACTCATCTGTCCATATCCTAGATAAAAGGAACATCAGACACAAGGGTCTCACAATCACACAGTCACATTGTAAAAGCTATATCATTATACAATCATCTTCAAAAATCAAGGCTATGGGAACACAGTTCAACAGTTTCAGGTACTTCCCTCCAGCCACTCCAATACACCTTAAACTAAAAAGGGGATATCTATATAATGCATAAGAATAACCTCCAGGATAACCTCTCAACTCTGAAATCTCTCACCCACTGACACTTTATTTTGTCTCATTTCTCTCTTTCTCCTTTGGGTTAAGAAGGTTTTCTCAATCCCTTGATGAATCCTGGCTCATCCCAGGGTTTCTGTCCCACATTGCCAGGGAGATTTATACCCCTGGGAGTCATGTCCCACGTAATGGGTGAGGGCAGCACCTTCACTTACTGTGTTGGCTTAGAGAAAGAGGCCACATCTGAGCAACGAAAGAGGTTCTCTGGCAGTGACTCTTAGGCCTAATTTTAAGTAGTCTTAGCCTATCATTTGCAGGAATAAATTTCATAGGGGCTAACCCCAAGATCGAGGGCTCAGCCTATCGATTTGCTTGTCCCTACTACTTGAGAGAATATCAGAAATTCTCCAAATGGGGAAGTTGAATACTTCTCCCTCTCTCCCCATTCCCCCAAGGTGACTTTGCAGATACTTCTTTATTCACTGTTCAGATCACTCTGGAATTTATCAGGGCATCACAATAACCTGGACAAACCAACAAAATCTCATGCCCTATTCAAGATTCCATGTAATTATGGTGTTCAACTAAACTGACCATACAAGTTAAATTAAAAAATACACTACCCAAAATATAAATTTTGCACCAAATAAACATCTCTCCCTTTATTCTCACACAGAAGTTGAAGTTTTAAAATATGGACGATATCATCCCTTACCCAGTCTTCTGATATACCTTAGTCCTATCCAGATCAGCTTCATTCATTTCTCTACTCGATGTCTGATCACTTTTTCAACAGTTTGAGGATTAAATTTTTAAAGTAAATTTTTAAAACATATGAAGTTATATTACCAACAGCATTTTCAGTTGCCCATAACATAACCCCTGACTCTAACTGACTTAAACAATATGTATGTATTCACAGGATATGTATTCGGATGTTCCAAGATAGGGCAAGCTAAGACTGCTTCAGTCAACAGTGACCCAGCTTCTTTCCTTCTCTCTGCTCTGACAACCTGAGCTGGGTTTGTTCCCTATTTAGTAGTAAGATGGCTACAGCTGCTTTGGTCTTCACATCCAGGGCAACACTGTCCAGAGGGAGAAGATTAGAATCAAGAGGCCTTTTCCCAGCAGCATCCTAGCAGACTCTCCTCAGGTCTCATCAGCATTTGGTCTCAAGCCCAAGCCTGAAACAAGTAATGGGCAAAGGATGTGGAAGAAGAATCAGCTCCTCCCATTGGGAAGAGACTCCTGGAAAAGCACACAGGGCTTTCTGGAGAAGGAAAGGATTACTGAACCAAATCAAGTTTTCATTACGGTGGAAGGGAGGAATGAGGATGCTGGTAGGCAATTGTGCTGGTTTGAAATGATGTATGTACCCTAGAAAAGCCATGTTTTAATCCTAACCCCAATTTGTAAAGGCGGTTCCTCCTTTGGATGTTGGCAGCAAATAACTTATTTTGAGTTGTTATAGGTCCAGAGCCAGAGGATAATTTTGCCTTAGAACAGACCATGCCTGTAACTAATTTTGATAGGAGTTTGTATGTTTCTAACTTTGTATTTCATGTATATTGCTACTGAAATGGTTTTAGGATTTCTGATACTGTTATGAAATTAATGTATTTTATATATGGGGAAAACATGTCTTTTTTAGGGTCCGGAGTGTGGAATGTGCTGGTTTGAGATGATGTGTGTACCCTAGAAAAGCCATTTTTTTAAAATGCTAATCCCGTTTTGTAAAGGCAACCATTTCTTCTTATCCCTATACAGCATTGCATGTTTGAAACTGTAATTAAATCATCTCCCTGGAGATGAGATTTAATCAAGAGTGGTTGTTAAACTGGATTAGGTAGAGGCATGTCTCTGCCCATTTGGGTGGCTATTGATTAGTTTCTGAAGTTCTATAAGAGAGGAAACATTCTGGAGAATGAAAGAGATTTAGAGAGAGCAGAGAATGCTGTAGCACCATGAAGCAGAGAATTCACTAGCCAGAGCTTTGGAGATGAAGAAGGAAAATGCCTCCCAGGGAGCTTCCTGTAAGTGGAAGCCAGGAGAGAAAGCTAGCAGATGATGCTGTGCTCGCCACGTGCCCTTCCAGCTGAGAGAGAAGCCCTGACCATGTTCACCATGTGCCTTCTCACTTGAGAGAGAAACCTTGAACTTCATCAGCCTTCTAGAACCAAGGTATCTTTCCCTGGATGCCTTTGATTGGACATTTCTATAGACTTGTTTAATTGGGACATTTTCTCGGCCTTAGAACTGTAAACTAGCAACTTATTAAATTCTCCTTTTTAAAAGCCATTCCGTTTCTGGTATATTACATCCTGGCAGCTAGCAAACTAGAACAGCAAGCAAGTAAAAAGCTCTTAGCATGGGAATGGCACAGAGTATGCACCAAAATTTTAGCTGGAATGTTCATTACGTCATCTCAATCCTCACAGTAATCCTAAGGGGTCTTATTATTATTAAAGATATTAAATAGAAATAAACCAAGATTCAAAGAGGTGGTGTTATCAATTCAAGGACACACTCTCAGTAAGTAGCAGAACTATGATTCAAATTATGGTCCAACTCATTCACTGAAATAATTTGCTCTGCCAGAAAACTATAACTCCAGGGGTCTACTTTAATTTTTTCTAGTTTTATTCAACCAGGTTGAATGGCTATAGCATGAATCTGGATGAGAATGAGGAACAGACAGGTGGAAACCCATGCCACACATCCAGCCTCATCAGATGAAGAGAGGACTGGCTATATTGAAGGGTGAAAATACAATCTCCGTGGATGCAGATCACTCCTAAATGCAACCCTCATGTTTCCTGGAACCTACCTCTGCCCTCATAAAATGGGAGGTGCAAAGGTCCATAGAACCAGATGTTTTCCTTCCACCACAAATGTTCTCATGTTTCTTCAAAGATTTATTGCAGCTTAAAATATGAATTGAAGCAAGAAGGGTTTTTCTCTTTAAAGTTTTTGCATCATATCTTAATAAGGACAGTGCGTGCAGGGTAGGCAGAGAAAGTGCTAGATTTTCTCTTTATTATGAGGGTCAACCAAGAGAAATAATTTCCGTTTTTGTTTGGCGTAAATGGGCTGCATTCTTACAACATTCTTGGCTGTGGTATTGACCGAGCACATATTTTAAATGAATAATTTCCGGAGACAAGGCCATCCTCATCTCCTGGGGGTGGTATGCTATCACACACAGGAATGCTGCAGTTGCAAGCAATAGAAAAAAAATAGTTCAGCTGATTTAAGCAGGAATGCCACTGGCTCATGTAACTGAGATGTCCAGAAGTATGTCTAACCCTGAGGCACAGCTGGACATGACAGTCTCTCAAACAATGTCATCTGGATTCCATCTCCTCCTTTTTCTCTCAGCAACACTTTCTTCTATGTAGGCTTTGTTCTTAGACAAGCTTTCCCCATAGAAGCCAGATGGCCCCCACAGCTCTATGCTTAAACTTTTCTAACTGAAGGGAGCATGTCTTCCTTGGTCACTCCAAAAATCCCAAGGTTAGTTCTAACTGGCTCTAACAGGGTCATGTATCACCTTTGAAAAAGATCTGGGTCAGAGGCATGTGGACCCTGTGGGCTAAGAGAGGGCAGAAGTAGATCCCCAAGGAAAATGAGGGAGCTATAACCAAAAGAGAGAGCAATGGATACTATGCAGGTAAACTACTAATGTCTACCATATAACCTGACACTCAGACCCTCCTACTGCACTGGAAACTCAGCCTTTAGCATGTCAACCCAGATGGCAACCTAAAACCCCATCGCCAAGCATGAAGCTACTTGTATCAGATGAGTAAAAACAAGAGGCAATAAATCCACCCTAAATTCCCTATGTACCAACCATAAGTAGTTTGAGGGATTTTTATCATTAGATTGAAACCCTTCAAAATTGCCATTTTTCATAGATTAAACACTGCCAGCTATCAGTAATTTCTCCTGGTTCATAGCAAAATAATGAATGGATACTGCCTAATTTTACCAAGCCCATCATATTAATAAAAGCTAATATTTATTTAGAACTTTTCTAGAATCATGCCTTTAACTCTAGCCCTAAAATTTTGATGCCATGTACTTTAATGGATTATCTCAAAAAATAAAAAAATAGTGAATAAAAAAATTTAAATCCATAATGATAGAAAACAGATCAGGGATTGCCAAAGGCAAGGGACTGGAGTGAGGACAGTGACTACAAAGCAGTGCAAAACGAATTTTCGAAGCGATGGAAATGGTCCAGAGAATGATTATGGTTGTAACTACACGGATGAATGCATTTGTCAAAACTTTTTGAATTGAACACTTACAATTGTTTCACTGTATGTAAATTATACTTCATTAAAGCTGACCCCCCCAAAAATAAATTAAAAAGAAAATCACCTTATGAAGTAGTGTCCTCCTGCTGGATAAAGGCTACTAAGGCTACCGCACACAACAGTCTGGCCAAGAAAGGGTGGGAAGTGGAGGGACTCAGAGCAACGTGGAAGTGGAAAAGATCTTTCCAGCCCTGCTAGGCTGACCCTTCTACTTACTGACCAAGATGGACATCTTCCTGTGCTAGCCTGACCAGAAGGTCCTTCCCTTCTTTTGTTAGCCTTCCCCCATCTTCAGTGATCTCAGCCCGTGTGGTCTGCGAAGCACTGATTGCATCTCTGGCTTCAAGCAAGGTCATGGGACTTGTGCATAAACCGTGAAGTAAAGTCTCTCTATCTGACCTGCAGGACAGGCAGTTTGCACCATTGGGATAGGACCCAGTACTCTTGTGAAAATATTATAACAAGAGATGTCCCTTTCTCTGGGACATAAGCATTTAGGGAACAGGTGGGGACAATCGTGGACATAATTTAGCTGAGAGTGAAGGGAGCCCAGAGGAAGAAGGAACTGAGAAAACAAGAAGGCCCAGGTAAAGATGACACTGGTTTTTATTGTGAGGTGTTTTGTTTTGTTTTTCCTGAGACAGCTTGAGTTGTGCTTTCTGTCATTTGCAACCCAAAATTCCTTTTTTTGTATAAATGTAGAAACTGAAAGCTCTGAGAGGGGTAATGACTCCCCAGAGTAAAGTGGTGGCAGATCCCCAAACAATACAAGACTGGTGCATTCCTACGTGGCAGTTCCAGTCACCCTCCAGGTGCACGCCTACAGGACACAGGGGAACTAACTGCATCAGGAGCTTGGGCTCCAGGTCCATCCAATCACCAGCTATAACTTTAGGTCACTGACTTCATTCCTCTGAGCCTCAATTCCTTCTTATGTAAGACAGAGATAAAAAAAAATATAAAACCCTATCCAAATCACAGGACTGTTATGAAAATAAAAGGAGAGAATGTGTAGAAAATCCAACACCATGCTTAGCACACAGCAGGTACTTAATAAATGTTAGTGATCATTATTAGTGATAGGCACAACTTTGTGCGTTTTACTGTGAACCTGGTTTGTAGACTGTTAGTTTACAAAAGGAAAAGAAAGCAGAA
>PVIY010006266.1:0-88782 GCA_004026745.1 Myrmecophaga tridactyla
CAAGACCCACTCAAATGGGTGGAGACATGTCATCCCTTAATCCAGTTTAACAACCACTCGACTAAATCACATCATTCACAGTTCTGATTACAGTTTCAAACATACAGTATTGACTAGAGATTATTCTACCTTTATGAAATGGGATTTATATTAAAACATGACTTTTCTTAGGGGGCATACTTCCTTTCAAACCAGCACACCATCTGTGCCAGTTTGAAACTGTTATGTACCCCAGAAAAGCTGTGTTTTAATCCTGATCCAATGTGTGGGCCAGACCTATTGCTTAGGGTAGAAACCTTTGATAAGATTGTTTCTGTGGAGATTGACCCACTCAATTTGGTTGTGACCTTTTGGTTAGATTACTTCCATGGAGATATGACACAGCCAGTTGTGGGTGGGACCTTTTGATTAGATGGAGATGTGACTCCCCCCATTTAAGGTGCGTCTTGATTAGTTCACCAGGGTCCTTTGAAAGGGGAAGCATTTTGAAAAGAGCTCAGAGCCAACAGGAGATCTAAGTATTTGGAGATGCAGATAGAAAACTCCCTTGGGTAAGCTTTTTGAAACCAGAAGCCAAGGGCCTCAGCCAAGTGCCTTCCCAGCTGACAGAAGTGTTCTGGACCCATTGGCCTTTCTTGGGCCAAGACGTCTTTCTGTGGATGCCTTAGTTTGGACATTTTTATGGCCTTAGAAATGTAAACTTGCAACTTGATAAGTTCCCTTTAAAAGAGCCAACCCATTTCTGGTATATTGTATTCTGGCAGCTTTAACAAACCAATACACACCATCTTTGTTACCATTTGGAGAAAGCCTGTCTGAGAATGGTGCTAACACAGAGGGTATCAGAGCAGGAGACTGGCGGAAAGGAGGTGGGAGGGAGCACATACGTACATGCAAACAAGCACTTTATGGCTTGGGATGCAGCAGTGCTTAAATCTAGACTCTTCCTTTCAACCTCCCTGAAAGGTTAGCTGATTAATCTGAGTTAGGGGTCGCACAACAAAAAACATCCTGATTGATAATGCTTTCTGTGTGTAAGGTCTGAGTGTAATAATAACTGGGCTTTTCTAGTTTGCTAGCTGCCAGAATGCAATATACCAGAAACAGAATAGCTTTTAAAAAGGGGAATTTAATAAGTTGCTAGTTTACAGTTCTAAGGCCGAGAAAATGTCCCAGTTAAAACAAGTCTATAGAAATGTCCAATCAAAGACATCCAGGGAAAGATACCTTGGTTCAAGAAGACTGATGAAGTTCAGGGTTTCTCTCTTAAGTGAGAAGGCACATGGTGAACACGGTCATGGTTTCTCTCTCTCGGCTGGAAGGGCACATGGCAAACGTGGCATCAGCTGCTAGCTTTCTTTCCTGGCTTCCTGTTTCATGAAGCTCACCGGGAGGCATTTTCCTTCTTCATCTCCAAAGTGCTGGCTGGTGGACTCTCTGCTTTGTGGTGCTGCAGTATTCTCTGCTCTCTCTGAATCTCTCTTTCTCCAAAATGTTTCCTCTTTTATAGGATTCCAGTAAACTATTCAAGATCCACCCAAATGGGTGGAGACACGCCTCCACCTAATCTAATTTAACAACCACTCTTGATTAAATCACATCTCCAGGGAGATGATCTAATTACACTTTCAAGCATGTAATGCTGTATAGGGATTAGAAGGAATGGCTGCCTTTACAAAATGGGATTAGGATTAAAACATGGCTTTTCTAGGGTACATACATCATTTCAAACCAGCACATAGAGGTCCTCTCTCATCTGGAAGGGCACATGGCGAACATGGTGTCATCTGCTAGCTTTTTCTGGCTTCCTGTTTCATGAAGCTCCCTGGGAGGCATTTTCCTTCTTCATCTCCAAAGGTCTCTGGGTAGTGGACTCTGCTTCTCGTGGCTATGTCGTTCTGCTCTCTCTGAAATCTCCTGCTTTTTCCAAAATATTTCCTCTTTTATAGGATTCCAGTAAACTAATCAAAACCCACCCAAGTGAGTGGAGACACGCTTCCACCTAATCCAGTTTAACAACCACTCGATTAACTCACATCTCCAGGGAGATGATCTAATTATAGTTTCAAGCATACAGTGCTGAATGGGGATTAAAGAAACAGCTGTCTTTACAAAATGGGATTAGGATTAAAACATGGCTTTTCTAGGGTACATACATCATTCCACACCAGCACACTAGGCCATGATTGGTAATTTCTTCCGTGTCTGAGTAGAATATGCCTATGGCATCCTAAGGCAGCTCACAGTGCATGGAATGGACCAGACTGGTATTCAGCTAGCTGATGCAGTGTGGGAAGTAGATCACTAGAGGTAAGAAAAAGTTGTATGGGGGTGGAGAAGGAGTTATGCATTCTTTTGCATGATGGAGACACCAACTGGGATGGCCACTGGGAAAGTTTTTTTTTTTTCCGTTTTTTTTTTTTCATGGGCTGGCACTGGGAACTGTACCTGAGTTTCCGCGATGGCAGGTGAGAACTTTACCTAAAACCACCATTGCCCACCCAATGGGGAAGGTTTTAAAGAATTAGAAACTCTTAGTTGGACAGATTAAGAGACGGATATCTGCTATCTTAGAACATACCAGGGAGCAATCAAAGTAGACAAACCATTAGCATCACCTTGGATAAAAGTAGCCAAAGGTGAATCAGAGAAAGCCAAAAGAAAAAGTTTTGTATGTGGAGAGAAACAGTATTGCCTGTATCTTCGAAAAATGTGATGTGAATTTTTCTCTATCTGAGTCCATCTGATTGCCTCTTCCAAAGTTATGTAAGTATACATCGTTGAAATAATACTTCCCGTCTATGGAATGGGCTAAACAACTTGTTAAGGGCTTTTTCTAAATCAAATAATTTATGTGCTGTCTCAGGTTTATGTTCCCTGAAATTAAGTATCTGTTAAATGCTCTAATTCTTAAAGCCTTTTGTCCTCTATTTCCCCAGTTTATTTTCTTGTGAGAAACCATATGGTTTGCATTTTAATTTTATATATTCCAAAAAGGATTCAAACATCTCCCTACCCCACCTGCTTTCATGCCAACCCAAATTTCTGAAAGTATTGCTGTCTGTTTTTCTTGGTAAAAATTCTGAAGCTTTTTTTACCTTGGAATTTTTAGTATAGTCTTAAGTTTGTAAGGAGGAAATAAATCCCTCTTCAATTTAAAACACAAACTACATTATTTGACATTATTTCTGGTTCTTATCAATGTGCTTTTATCTACAAAGTTATAATCAGTGAATACATACTCTTGCCTTTTTAGTTTACCTTCTTCATTTACTTAACATTTTTTTTGTAACTACCCACTCCATATATTTATCAAAACTTGCTATATTCAAAAGCAGTTTTGAAGGTCGTTTATCACTTATTAACATAGAGATAGGGGTTCTACTTTTAGGTTTATCTCATTGCTGGTAAATTTTTTCTTTAGAAATAATTATTGCCCCATTTTACTCAACCTATTTGAATGTAATTAACAAAATAGTCTAATATTTAGAAGTAAAAAATGAGGAGTATTTTAGGGCTTCTGCAAGCTTTTGGACTGTTGCAAAATTAAAAGAAGATCTGAAATAATAGGTTCTAAAAATTCATAAAAAATGACCCCTTGATCGTGAATTTTTCTCTGTTTTTAGTCATACCTGTGTACACAAATTCAGTAATTACCTTCTATCACTTCCCAGCTCAAAGGATACGTTATATAAATATGTGTACACATATAAGAGCCCCAAAATATGTGTTTACATATCTTTCTGTCTCTACTAATAGATCCCCATATCCCAAATTTAAAGGGCTTTTGCTCTCTTAGAATTTTTAAGATTATGACTCTATTCATATTGTTACTAAATTTCATTCATACTCACAGTCTTTAAATGTGTTCGAATATATTTTTTAACAAAGGAAAAATAGGATTTAGTCTTAGAAACGTTACAAAAATGTATTTAATTCAATTACTTGCTTTTTTGAGTCTGAAAGGAAGGCTTTCCAGAACCTATAGTTAAAGCTAATTGCAAATAAGGAAGGTAATTTCAGAGCTTGGCAAGTAGTAGAATCGTGGTATTTACTGTAAATTCAATTGTTTTAGGAACAGCCAAATGAGAGGTTATCAGAAAGCTGCCCAGAGTTTATTTTAATACCACAGCTGCTGTTCTCAACAAAACTTCAGTTGGCCTCCTGTTCCAAGCGGAGAGTGTCAATTAATTTCAAATATTTATTTCCTTAATGTTATATTTTATCATCAGTATTTTTTATAAATGGCTTTGTTGAAGTATCATACACATACCATAAAATTCACTCTTTTAAAGTTGTACAATTCAGTGGTTTTCAGAGTTGTACAACCATTACCATTAAATTCCATAATATTTTCATTACTTTGAAAAGAAAGCCTCTACTCTTTTGTGGTCACTCCCCATTCCTCCCTCCCTGCAGCCCCCTGATAACTACTATTTTCCGTTTCTATGGACTTGCATTTCATATAATTGAAGTCATATTATATGTGGTCATTTGGGTCTGGCTCTCACTTAGTGTATGTTTCTAAGGTTCGTCCATGCTGTTGCATGTAAGAGCACTTCACTCTTTTTATGGCTAAATAATATTCTGCTCCATGGATATACACATTTTGTTTATCCATTCATAAGTTACGTGGATATTTGGATCGTTTCCGCCTTCTGGCTATTATGAATAATGTTGCTATAAACATTCATGTACATGTTTTGTTTTTCTTTTTTTAAAAAAATATTATTTATTGTGAAAAATAACATATACAAAACACTAAATTTCAAAATATTTTGTAGCAAGTAGTTATAGAGCAGATTTCAGTTTGGTATGGGTTATAGTTTCACAATTTTCGGTTTTTCCTCCTAGCGGCTCCTAGACACTGGAGACTAAAAGAAATATCAATAAAATGATTCAGCAGTCGCACTCATTTGTTAAATCCTATCTTCTCTGTTATAACTCCTCTTTCTCCTTTGAGCCTTCTCCCAATCTTTAGGGATATTTGGGCTCTACCCATTTTAATCTTTCAAGTACATGTTTTTATATAAACTTTATGTGTTTTCATTTCTCTCAGGTGATATACCTAAGATCTTCCAAGTATATACCTAGGATTTACTGGATCATATAATAACCCTTTTTAACTTTTTATGGAGTTATCAAACTGTTTTCCACAGTGGCTGCAATATTTTACAGTCTTGCCAGCAATGTATGTTGGCTCCATAGTTTATTATTTTCATTATAGCCATCTTAGTGGTGTGAAGTGGTATCTCACTGTGTTTTTACTTTGCTTTTCCCTGATGACTAATGATGGTGCTGGTCTTCACATTTATTTATTAGTCATTCCTATATATTCTTAGGAGAAGTATCTGTTCACATCATTTGCCCACTTAAAAAAATTTTTTTTGTCATTTTACTATTGTGTCATAAGAGTTCTTTATGTTTTCTGGATGCAAGTCCCTTATTGAATATATGATTAACAAATATTTTCCCCAGTTTATGTATTGTCTTTCACTTTTTAATGGTGTCTTTTGAAGCATAAAGGTTTTTAATTTTCTATTTATCAATTATTTATTTTAAAGCTCATTATTTTGGTGGTGTTTCTAAAAACTCTGCCTCAGCCAAGGTCTAGAACGTTTGCTGCTGCAATCCATTTTGGGTTCATTTCTGTGTATCATGTGAAATAATGGTCTATCTAGATTTTCTTTTTTTAAGCATTTATTTCTGGACTCTCATTTCTGTCCCTTTGATCTATATGCCTATCCTTATGCCTGTACCATTCTTAACTTAGGTTTTTGTAATGCATTTTTTTCGTGAAAAAGTCTTTTTTTTCCCCAAGAAATGGACTTAAGGTACACTATCTGCTTACTGTTGTGTTTCTTTGCCACTTTCCTACTCCATTCTTTTTTTTCTTATTATAACAGTTAAGTTTACAGAAAAATCATGCAGAAATTACGGATTTCCCATATACCCCCTCCTTCACACACACAGTTTTCCCTATTATTAACATTTCTCATTAGTGTGGAATCTTTGTTACACTTGATGAAACAATATTATAATTATGCTCTTAATTTTAGCCCACTGTTGACATTAGGGTTCCCTCTTTGTGCTGTACAGTTCTATGGTTTTGTTGTTTCTATTTTTGGTAATTTATATACAACCTAAAATTCCCTTTATATCCCTTTTCAAATATACAGTTCCATGGCATTAATTATAGTTATGACATTGTGTCACTATTACCATTAGACATTGCTAAAACTTTTCCATCAACCCAGGCAAAAAAATATGTACCAGTTAAACGTTAATTCTGCATTCCACTCATCTACCCAGCTCTTGTATTCTAGTTTCTGACTTTACAAATTTGCTTATTCTGCATATTTTATATAAATGAAATTGTTAATAGTGTTTGTCTTTTTGTGTCTGGGTTATTTCACTCAGAATGGTGTCCTCAGAATTCATTCATGTTGTTGCGTGCATCAGAAATTCATTCCTTTTTAGGCTAAATAATATTCCATTGCGTGTATATACCACATTTTATTCATCCATTCTTCAACTGATGGACACTTGGGTTGCTTCATCTTTTGGAAGTAGTGAATAATGCTGCTATGAACATCAGAGAACAAGTATCTATTCAGGTCCCTGTTTTAAATTTTTTGGGCTATATACCTAGAAGTGGGATTACTGGGTCATGTGGTAATTTTATATTAAACTTTCTGGGGAACTGCCAAGCTGTTTTCTACAGTGGCTGCACCATTTTACATTCCCACTAATGATGTATGAGTGCTCTGATTTCTCCACATCTTCTCCAACACTTGATACTTTATTTTTTTAATAGTACCTGTTCTAGTGGATGTGAGAGGGTGTTTTCATTTCCTAACTGATAAATCAAGTACCATACAATGGGTTGGCTTAAACAAGGGAAATTTATTGATAAGCTCACAGTTTGAGGCTAAGTGAAGTCCAAAATCAAGGTGTCATCAAGGAGATACTTTCTCTGAGAAGACTGGCATTTTGGGGATGGCTGCTAGTGAACCTTTGTCTTTGTCTTTTCTGTCACATGATAATGCACATGGCAACCTCTCCTGGCTTTTTCTTCCAGGTTCCATTGACTTCCATCTTCTGGCTCTTCTGTGTGGTTTTAACTCCCTGTCTGAATTTCATTCTGCTTTTTATAAGTCCTTTATAGACTCCAGTAATAGGACTGAGACCCATCATATTTCAGTTGGGTCACACCTTAACTGAAATAACCTCATCAAAAGTTCCGTGAAATCAGTGGGTTCACATCCACATACATGGATTAGGATTAAAAGCATGTTTTACTAGGGTATATAGCTCCAAGCTTACCATGAGTGATATCCCATTGTGGTTTTGATTTGCATTTCCTCATAGGTTATAATGTTGAACATCTTTTCATGTATTTATTGATCATTTGTATATCTTCTATGGAGAAATGTCTATTCAAGTCTTTTGCCCATTTTTCAGTTGGGTTGTCTTTTTGTTGTCGGGTTGTAGGAGATCTTTATATATTCTGGATATTTAACCCTTATTGGATATATGGTTTCCATATATTTTCTTCCCATTCTGTAGGTTGTCTTTGTACTTTCTTGATAAAGTGCTTTGATGCACAAAAGTTTTTAACTTTGATGCTGTCCTATGTATCTTATTTTTTCTTTTATTGCTTGTGCTTTTAGTGTAAAGTCTTAAGAAACCACTGTATAACCAAAGGTCCTGAAAATGTTACTTTGTTTTTTCTTCTAGGAGTTTTATAGTTTTAGTCCTTATATTTAGATCATTGATCCATTTTGAGTTAATTTTTGTATATGGTATGAGATCGGGGTCTACCATCATGCTCCTGTGTATGGAAATCTAGTTCTCCCAGCACTATTTGTTGAAAAGATTGTTTTTAGTCCAATGAATGGACTTAGCACCCTTGTCAAAGATCAGTTGGCCACAGATGTGAGGGTTTATTTCCAGACTCTCAGTTAGATTCCATTGTTCTCTCTGTGCCATTATCACACAAGCACAAACCAATGGAATGCTTTGATTGCTGTACCCTTGTTGTAAGTTTTAAAATCATGAAACATGCGTCCTCCAACTTTGTTCTTCTTTTTTTTCCCAAAATTACTTTGGGTATTTGGAGCCCCTTACTCTTCCATATGAATTTGATGATTGGCTTTCCTCTACATTCTTTTTTGAGTTACCCTGCTGAAAGTATTAGTCGCTGGTGATTTTCTTTGGTATAATTACGTCTGTTGAAAATAGTAGTGAGGATGCACAATTTATTTAGATGCATTTTTAAGATTACTATGTATATTTTTTAAAATCTAGGCAGTGCTTTTTGTTTCATAAAGGTTTTAAGCATTTTGTGTTCATGAGCCATTTAAATAAAACAAATTTAATTTTTCATTAGTTCTGTCTTAATCATTGCCAATAACTACTGAAGGATTTACAAGTTTAGTAGATTATTTGAAGCGTTTTTATTAGTGGTTATATGAATTGGGTCTTAATATAGAAAAGGATAAATTTCATAAAACTTTTTTTACTGAATAGAAAATTCATTAAAATGTCTTGGGTTTTGGGAGCATAGGGTGCTTATAATGTTTTATGAAAAATGAACAATTTTTCAAATGCTTGCTGTAATTTTGTACTTATCTGTGCTGTGTTTGTTGATTAGCATAATTCTCAATGGACTAATGTGTAGACGTTGAAATGATTATATCAGAAATGTCCAGATTGCAAATTTATCTCTCTTCTTTGGTTACAACTCTAAATATTAGGGATGCCTAAAGATTTAGAAGGGAAATATTAAATGCCAGTAATTTATTTATTGTAATATTTGGGTTCTGGTTGATTATTTTCTCTGTTTTCTAGTACAGTTATAATTTTGGGGGGGACAAATTTGGTTATTTTTAATGAGAATAAAATGAAGTAAATTTGGTGTCGATGTAATTTAGAGACATTTCTCCTCTCTGGCATATAGCTAACAGCCGACTTTCGCTGCTGGCCTTTAATCTAGTATTAAAATCACAGTATTAGATTTAGAACATGTTTTCTGCAGTTCCATTAGTGGGTCAAGCCGTGCCTCACAGTTCCGGAGGCTCTGGGAAGGCTTATCTGCTTCCTGCTCTTTCTTTTTAATGTTCTCATTTCCACCTGGGTAGACAAGGTTGGTGGGAACAGACATTTGTTACCTGCCCCCTTTGCTTTCCCTCGTAGCCCTTTGGCTAATAATGTAACTTCATAAAAGTGCATCCACAGGTGGAATTATTCTTTTTCTTTTTCATTTAAAAGAAAAAGCCACAGGTAAGACTTCATTTATATCTTTCGGACCCTGGAGAGGGTATGATGAATGTTTTAATCAAATCAGGTATCCCTTTTCTGTCTGGTGCCCTTTTAAAATCTTTGTGACCTAGTCAGAGAATGACCCTATGAAGAGTGTAGTGTAATGTTCTGACGGGATATGGCCCTGTTGGTCTTCTTTTTCTTTGGGAATTGAAACAAAATGTGGCTTGGTGAGGGTAACCTCTTAACTACCCTTTACTCTGAACAGAGCGTTTTCTCTAATGAAGTTAGGGATTCAAGCATAATAGAGTCCTTGAAGTTTGAGTTCTCTTGCAGTTATGTATGTGAAGGCTCTGGCCTATTTATAATCATTTGGTTGCAGATGAAATAAAATCAAACAACTTAGTAACATTGAGTGAGCCAATACAAAAATAAAAAGAGTGGAACTTGCTTTCATAACAGAAACCACATTTTTATGTACTCTGAAATGAGGATGTTTGTGATAAATACATTATTAATGTTTAGATTGTTACTTATTTTGATTTTTTGCCTTTATATTTTTAGGTTAAATAATCTGTGGCATATTAGGTTTCCTTGAAAAGTCTTCAGAGATACCATACTTGAGTGACATTGTCAATTGGTATTTATTTTAATGTAATTACTGAGATATGAGCAAGCGGGGTAATTTCTCAGTCCCATAATGACCTGTAAAGAATAAAATATTTGATTTGATTGTTCTGTCCAAATAAGATCTATATTCCCAGTACAACTTCAGAACTTCTGAAATTTCCAAATTGATTTTTATTATCTGCCCAAGTATTATCAGCTTCATTCATAATCAGAAATAATTGGATTGTTTTACATCCACAGTATCCAAAGCAATAATTTATATAAAAACATAAATAGCAGCCTCAGTTTAGCATGCATTAGAAAATTGCATTTTCTAGTCTACCCTTTTTAAGAATTACGATATTTTTTTACTGATCCTTATGCAGCTGAGACCCTTTGAAGACAGATTTTTAGAATCTTAGTAACACTTTGGTGCTTGATTTCATACAGGTGATTTTCTTTAAGATTCTTAAGGTTGCAAATAATTTGTTTCTGCTGTGGCTTTGTTCTGGTATGTGGTTTAAGTGTGAGAGCGCTTAGGAAAGTAAGAGGGTAATTAACAACTTGACCAAAGACTTATCAGAAATAAAAAGTCTGCAGGTCTAATCTCTTTAGGCCCTTGATGGTTCTAATACAGGATTGAAAATGACCACTGATCTTGAGCAGGCATTAATTTAGGGGTAATAAGAAATGCTGAATTAATTTTCCTTAGGTCAGTGCAATTAGGTTAAATTCAAACTGAACTTGCGAACTGTATGCTGAAGGGAAGGCTGCTCTGGCAGTTGCTTCAGGAAATAGACTGAAATATCCCTTGGGGAGACAGCCAGAATACAAGCCCTTTTGGGGAGAGCCACCATTCTACTGAGCATGCTCAGTTATACTAAGCACTTAAGCATTTTTTGGGCTTTCAGTGAGGGTAACCACATTTGATACAGCAGTCCTATGAGACACTGTGTTATCACTGTTGACAGATAAAGAAGCTCAGGATCAGAGAGGTCAAATTATTTTGTCCAAGTTCCACAGTTACTAATTTAAATTTGAATCCAGATTTTTTTCTCTAACTCCATCATATGCCTAAATAAATGAAAGCACTGTTTATAAATATAGTAATCTCTCTCTGTCCATATTATTACTGATAAAGTGATAAAGGCCAAAAGAAATACATGAATAGTATGCTTTGAAGGAGAGAATGTTTAGTCTGAATGTATTAAATGGAGAAGTGGCAATTTATTTTTGATGAATGAGTAGGAAACTTGGGAGTTTTCAGGCATTCTAACCTGAGTGAAATAGCTGATCAGACTCTCAGAGGTGGAAAAATACATTTTGCATTGTCTTAGTTTAACAGCCAAAAAGTGTGCTCCCAGCTGTGCACTCCACTCATCAGCTTGCTGTGAGCTACCCAGAGGTTATCTTGTTAGCTGGGGGAATAGGATGCTCCCAAGGATCTACTTAAGAGAAGAAAGGAAGAAAGAAGCTAAGCCTTGGACATTCCTGACCATCCCCTCCCCTCCCCTGTGTTGTTGTTTGGGGACTTCAAGCTTCTTTTTTTAAAATGGACTTTGCACTGCTATGGGAGGGCACTGGATGTTGACAATAAGGAGGCACCAAGGTCCATCTCCTGCTCTTTTAGTATTTTCAACTTGCAGTATTCTTAGTTAAGTACCTAGCAGATGTTAATACCCCACCCCCTTTGCTTTTCCTGCAACTACCTGCCACTTAGAGAAAAATATAGACCTAACAAAGTAAAAGGTATGGTACACAGAACCCTCTACAGGCTGTGATTGCCACCTCTCAGCTTTACTCCAAGTTATTTCTTTGTTAGATTCATAAGTTTGTGTTGCCTAAAGAACTTGACTTAGTCTGTGAAGGGTTGGTTGCTTGGTAGTTCTGTGATGTAGATTGAGACAAAGCTGGTCAATTGTGATACTTGAGATTATCTTTTAAATTAGACACAGTTGGAGAGCAATTTGGGCAGTATATTTCAAAATAAAATCCAGCAATTTCATAAATTTGTTTACTTAAACTATGCTGAGATATCTTTGTAAGTCATTTTATGGTGTGCTTATAATGAATAGATTTGTATGCATTTGTCTGGGAAGACCTCTAAGATTTATTGTTCTGCAGAATCATATAAATAATATTCCTTTTTGTGTAAATTTTTGAAAAGATATGTATGCTGGTGTGTGTGTGTATATATATGTGTGTGTATATATATATATATTTTTTTTTTCCTGAAAAGATATACAGCTGTTAATATACTGGGAAATTTTTCATTTTCTCTCTTTTCTGTATTATTTGGATTTTCCAACCATGTTCATTTATTACTTTCCTTTAAAAAAAAAAATTGTCATGGGCTAACTGGGCAGTATTATCATGGACCATTTTACTATTATGTTTTAATGTAGTTAAAAAACCCTAGTAAATGTTTTTAAAAACATTGCAATTTTTTTTTTTTTCTAATTTTCACTGCTTGTCCTCTCTTATCTTGTGTTCATGCAGAGGAAGTAGGTAGTTTTTCTGAGAGGAGGGGTCAAGTATACAATAAACCACGAAATGTTCCCTTGATAGCTTATTAGTTAAAACATTGCGTTTTGAAAAATAGTAAAAGACAGATATTCACAAAATATGATTTAAAGGACAAAGAACCCTGTCTTGCTAAAGTGTCTGAAGGTGTATACTTAGTTTGCTTTAAATACGAGATTAGATATGAGCTTGGGCTGGACTGTATTTACTTACCAGACATGGCTAGAGGTGGTCCTGGACGTCTCCAAAATCTGATTGCTAATCGGGAAAGCTGTTTGCTAAGAAAGGCTTGCCTGTTTGGACTTGAAGTAATGACTGATGCACAAATAAAGGCATGGTGACTTTTAAATATATTTTGATTTCTGTACCCAGATTTATTTTTTTTAAAACCCTTCATAGGTCAAAGGAGATGACACTCTCTAAACTATTTCAGTAGCAATAATTGCTTGATTCTTCAATACTTGATAGGTTTGTCTGGAAACTATTATAATCATTTTCCCCATTGAGTCACTTACCTTTTTGGTCTTAAAGTGCTGAAATTGAATAATAGATATGAAGATGACAGTTTTTCTTAACAACGTAGGAAATGATGATGTCCCTAACTTAAATTTTTCAATATATGGTATTTGATGTTTCATTAAAAAGAATTAACAAATCATATAATTTTTCTAATTTCAGAAGAATTTTGGAATCTCTTTTGTCCTAAAATGGCTTGTTAAACAGCTCATCAGGATCAGTAATGTTTTTTTGCCTTGTCTCAGTCTCCATTTCTTCCTTTTTTTTTTGTACTTTCTTTGTTTTTAATGGATTTGAATTTTTTAGATTTGAATTATTAGAGAAAAATGAGCAGAAAGTACAGAGAGTTTCCTGTATACCCTCCCCTTTCCCTGACGTACACTCACAGTTTCCCCCTCTATTTCTTTCTTCATGACTTCTGTTCTGGTATCTGGCCCTCTTATGCATAGTCATGCCAGGAATTAAGCCCCCATATTTCAAGGTGTTTGAGCCAGAGCATAGTATTCATAATCTATTGGAGATACTAAGGAGACAGCTCCTAAAACGCATATGGGTGTATGTATATGCACACAGACAACACCTGTGCATAAATATATATGTGTGTGTATGTTTGTAGATATGTAATTGATTATTTATGTTTTAATGTAGAAGAGTCTGAAACAATACCATTTGTCACTTGATATCATGAATGAGAAAAACTGATATTACCTTCAGTATATATTTTCAGTATATTTCAGGATATATATTATTTAGTATATTATTTTGGTTCTCAAAATAAGCTGGTAACTTAAAAATGCAAGGTGCGATGGTGGCTTAGTGACACAATTCTCGCCTGCCACGCCGAAGACCTGGGTTTGATTCCCAGTGCCTGCTTGTGTAAAAAAGAAGAGAAAGAAAAGGAAGAATGCAAGGTAGCCAATATCTCATATGGAGATTGCAAACTCACATGCCTACAGTGGCCTGGTAGAAAACTAAACCAGTGAGCTGGAGGAAAAGGGGGGAAAAGAGTATAGCTACTACTCAGCTTCCCTACTTCTCCTATTCAGGAATGAGGCTCAAGTATGGCTTGACCTTACAGTATTTCAAGAGAAGGCAGAATTTTGTATATTAATGTGACTGCCTCCCATTTTTTTTTTTTTTTTGAAATACCATATGACGGGATCACATTTCATTCTTTTTCTGTGTGGTTATCCCATTACTGCAGCACAATTTGTTGAATTTTCTTTGGTTGGGTTTTGTTTGCTTGTTTGTTTTTTGGGGAAGTGCATGGACTGGGAACCAAACCTGGGTCTCCCACATGGCAGGCAAGAATTCTACCTGTTCTAGTTTGCTAGCTGTCGGAATGCAATATACCAGAAACAGAATGGCTTTTAAAAAGGGGAATTTAATAAGTTGCTAGTTAACAGTTCTAAGGCCGGGAAAATGTCCCAATTAAAGCGAGTCTATAGAAATGTCCAGTCAAAGGCATCCAGGGAAAGATACCTTGGTTCAAGAAGGCCGATAAAGTTCAGGGTTTCTTCTCAAGTGAGAAGGCACATGGCGAACACAGTCACAGTTTTTCTCTCATCTGGAAAGGCACATGGTGAACACAGTCAGGGATCCTCTCTTATCTGGAAGGGCACGTGGCGAACACAGCATCATCTGCTAGCTTCTTCTCCTGGCTTCCTGTTTCCTGAAGCTCCCCAGGAGACATTTTCCTTCTTCATTTCCAAAGGTTGCTGGCTGGTGGACTCTGCTTCTCGTGGCTATGTCGTTCTGCTCTGCTCTCTCTGAATCTTAGTCATTCTCCAAAATGTTTCCTCTTTTATGGGACTCTAGAAACTAATTAAGACCTACCCAAATGGGTGGAGACATGTCATCACCTAATCCATCTTAACAACCACTCTTGATTGGGTTACGTCTCCAGGAGATTATTTAATTACAGATTCAAACATACAGTATTGAATATGGATTATTCTGCCTTTACAAAATGGGATTTTGATGAAAACGTGGCTTTTCTAGGGGGCATGCATCCTTTCAAACCAGCACACCACCACTGAACTACCCTCACACTCACTGCCTCCTATTTTAAAAAAAAACACTGTACACTTGCATTCTTTGTTATGTAATTTGTTAGCAGTTTTTTTTCCTTTTTTTATTGTGGTAGCATATGTGACATAAAGCTTGCCATTATAGTCATTTTTAGGTTTACAATCCAGTGGCATTAAATACATTTACAATATTGTGCTACCATCAATACCATCCATTACCAAAACTTTTCATCACCCACAGCAGGAAACTCTGTCCCCATCGAGCAATAAGTCTCTTTCCCTCCTTCCCGCTAGTCCATGGTAACCTTTAATCTACTTTGTCTCTATGATTTTGCTCATTCTGGGTATTTTTTATAAGTGGAATCATTCAATATTTGTCCTTTTATGTCTGGCTTATTTCACTTAGTGTAATGATTTCAAGGTTCATCCATGTGGTGTAGGATTTTAAAAATATTACGTTTTACTGATGATATTCTTGGTCATCAGTTAAAGTTTATGGTGTGAATAAAGGTCTTGGTCTCTAATAGTATTGTCATTTGTGAAACCCATTTAATATTGGAAGCAGGCAGTGCAGGTTAAAACAGGATAGGTAATACTTCATGCAAAAGAAATGAACAGTGCACATATGAAATGAGTGAAAAAATGTATTTTTTTATATACTTGCCTTCTGTTATGATGAATGCCAGGTGCATGTCCTGATTCTTCCTTGTGCTGAATCTTTGTTGCATAGCAAATTACTTGCAAGATGTGGGCTGGCAGTTGGCACTGAGAAATCTTTTGGGTTCCCTGCTCCCCTCCCCCAAAGATTTTTAATTATGATTGCATTTGGTATATAATGAATAATATCTCATGAAGGCAGTGAAAAAGATCTGTTGCTTTTCATTTTGAATCAAAGTCAGGGTGGTATTGGGACATCACTGAATTTTAATATTCTGTCATTATAAAAGAAAGAATAGTTATTTATCAAAGAAATGAGAATTGAATTATGGGTATGAGTCCAGGTTCTAGGCATTAGTGAGAATAAGTAGAAATCGAGCCTTGTTTTGGCAGTAGGTATAGCAGGAATTCAAGGTTATTTAGCAAAGTTTTTTCCCAGTGACTTGCTCTGTCACCAGTTTCAATGTCACAGTTTCACTGAAGTCTGGAAGAGAGTGATTCAGTGATGCCCTGGTAATTCCCAAGAAAAAAACATCCCTTTGAATGCTCACAGAATTGCCAGCCAGCTACAGTGGTGATTCTGTGGTATATTCGTTCATTTCGTTTGTAACTACATGCCTTGTCAGAATTTCATTTCCCTCAGAAACTCAATTAAGAGTGTGAGATGAAACTGAGGTGCTTATCGTACAACTTTCTATGATTTGATGTCTCAACTTTGATTTATATAGACAGTCCCAAGTGCAGCAGAATGTAGGAGATTCCTGCTAAGCTGGGACTGCTGTATGGATGGTTGTTTTTGGCGTGAATTGGATCATGTGTGTGAGATGCCAGGGTTTAGAGCCAAGTCTGCCTTCTCAGGAGACAGTCCCTGGCAGCTTGGAATTTAAGTGAAGATTAATTTAATCCTTGGTTTTCACAGTAAATCTGTATGGTGTGTTAATTACAGTAGTATTCAGAAAACCATTGGCTTCCTCTGGCATGTTTATTTGAATTTGATTTATGTGGAAGTTCTTCGAGAAACAGAACACCTACAGTTCTTTCAGAGAACTTAAAAAAATTTCCTTTCACATTCCAATAGATCTGCTTTCAAAATGGGTACGGCAAGGGAAATCTGTAATAAGGTAAGTTATAATAAATTTTGGTTTTGTTCTATGTTTCCTTGGCTTGGAGAAAACAAGGGTAGTAAATGTTGAGAATTTTTTTCCTGATTGGCCTGCTGAGACACCCAACATCCAGGATATTTAGAACATCTGGAGACAGAAGGAAAAATTCTCATTCTCTACTGTATATGTAGAGTCAAGTAGATGTGGTGATGTTAATTATACCTCTTTCCCATGTTTGGTCAACTCTTCTGAGTAGTGAGTGCTTCTTCAAATTCCGTATGTTCAAATATTGCTGTTATGTAAGTGAAATGAGATTATCATTATAGTTAAGTGAAATTTAAAATCTGCAGCTTCAAGTTTTGAAATAGTATGTTTGGGCTGCCATATCCTAGCCTGGCCTTTTCAGCAAATTTCATGCCTCGTAGGGACAGATGACCCTGCATTCCAGCAGCACCTGCAATCAAAATAGTTCTCATTCCAGGCCCATACAACAGGGCATGTTGGAAAGTACTTGAAAGCAAAGCGTAAACAATACTTTTTATGCTTAAAAAATGAAACATTATCCTGGAATCCGCCGAGCCTCAAAGACTGGGAAGGTACTGTCTCCTCTCTATCAAAAGGTTTTATTGTTGATCCCATTACTGATAAATGAAGATGGGTTAGGATGGAATTTCTTAACTAGGAAGGAAGATAAGGTTGCTTAGATGGGGAGGAAGGTGCTCATGAAGCTTGTGGGGGGAAATGTCCAAAATCAAGGTGGATCGACAGTCCTAGAAGGGTAAGTCAGTGTTTCTATATTTTTATATATATAAACAGTTTATATATTCACCCAAATAAACTGTTTATCCTGCTTACTCTTCTTGAAGTGATACAGTTGTTTCACGTTCAGTGAATTGTAAGATACCCAACAGATTGATGGACTGACCAGAACATATTTTATCTATAGGAAGAAAACACCATTAGAAATAGTTTAGCAAATTACAGTTCATGAGGCCAAATCCAGCTAGGCACCTGTTTTTATATACCCCATGAGCTAAGAATGTTTTCACATTAAAAAAAATATTTTTATTGACAAATCATACACACACAGTCCATATATAGTGTATAATATCATTACGTAGTTGTGTATTCATCACGTGATCATTTTTAGAACATTTGCATCATTCCAGGAAAAGAAATGAAAAGGAAAATGAAAAAAATTCAGGCATACCATACACCCTACCCCTCCCTCCCTCTCATTGACCAGCAGTATTTTGATCTACCTAATTTATTTTACTCCTTATTCCCCCTATTAATTAATTTATTTTTAATCCATATTTTTTTACTCATTTGTCCATACCCTGGATAAAAGGTGCATCAGACCCAAGGTTTACACAATTGCATAGTCACATTGCAAAAGTTATATCATACAATTGTCCTCAAGAACCAAGGCCCCTGGAACACAGCTCAGTTGTTTCAGGTACTTCCCTCTAGCTACTCCAATATACCATAAACTGAAAAAGAGTTATCTAAATAATGCATAAGAATAACCTACAGGATAACCTCTTGAATCTGTTTGAAATCTCTCAGCCACTGTAACTTTATTTTGTTTCATTTCTCTCTTCCCCCTTTTAGTTAAGAAGTCTTTCTCAGTCCCATGATGCAGGATCCTGGCAAATCCTGGGAGTTTTGTCCCACATTGCCAGGAAGATTTACATCCCTGGGAGTCGTTCTCATGTAGGGGGAAGGGTAGTGAGTTCATCTGCTGAGTTGGCTTAGAGAGAGAGAGGCCATATCTGAGCAACAAAAGAGGTTCTCTGAGGGTGATACTTAGGCATAATTATAAGTAGGCCAAGCCTATCCTTTGCAGGAATATGTTTCATAGGGGCGAACCCCAAGATCGAGGGCTTAGCTTATTGATTTGATTGTCCCCACTGCTTGCGAGAGTATCAGAAATTCTCCAGATGGGGAAGTTGAATATTTCTTCCTTTCTCCCCAGTCTGCCAAGGGGACTGTTCTAGTTTGCTAGCTGCTGGAATGCAAGAAACAGAATGGCTTTTAACAAGGGGAATTTAATAAGTTGCTAGTTTACAGTTCTAAGGCTGAGAAAATGTCCCCATCAAAACAAGTCTATAGAAATGTCCAAATTAAGGCATCCGGGGAAAGATACCTTGGTTCAAGAAGGCCGATGACATTCAACGTTTCTCTCTCAGCTGGAAGGGCACATGGCGAACATGGCAGTGTCTCCTGGCTTTCATGTGGCTCTACCAAAAGGGACTCTCTCCAAATGTTTCCTCTGTCAAAGGATTCCAGCAAACCACTCCACCTTCAGTGGGTGGAGACACACCTCCATGGAAATCGTCTAATCAAAAGTTACCACCCACAACTGGGTGGGTCACATCTTCAATAGAAACAGTCAAAATACTCCCACCCAGCAATATTGAATGAGGACTAAAGGGCATGGCTTTTTTGTAGTCCACCACAGATTCAGACTGGCACAGGGACTTTGCAAATACTTCTTCATTCACTGCCCCAATTACTCTGGGATATATCGGTATCACACCGACCTGGACAAAGCAATAAGACCTCACACCCTATTCAAGATTCCATGTACTTAGGGTGTTCAACTAAATTGACCATAGAAGTTAAACAAGGTAATGTGCTACCTAAAATATAAATTTTGTAACAAATAAACATCTCTCCCTTTGGTCTCACACAGAAGTTGAAGTTTTAAAATATGGACGATATCATCCTTTACTCAGTATTCTGATCTACCCCAGACCTATCCAGATCAGCTTCTTTCATATCTCTAGTCAAAATTTGATCCCTTTTCAACTTTTTTAACAATTCCTGTATGGGATGCTGCTGACTTTCATAGCTTCAGAGCTCTAACTCTGAGTCTCATGTGTCACATAAATACCCAAAGTTTCTGAGAACCAGATTATATACAAACAGCTCAGTATCTCAGAATTTAGAAATAACAGTTACAACTCCTGAATGTATGTGACTTCCTGAGGACCTTATAATCTAGGACCCTTTACAGTAAACCCCACCTAGTAACCCTACTTCAGTTTTCTGAGTTTTTATATTATAGTTAGTCCATATGAGTGAGGCATGATATTTGTCTTTTTGTTTCTGCCGTTTCATTTAACATGCCGTCTTGAAGGTTTATTCACCAAGTTGCATACCTCACAACTTCATTCTTTCAGTCCTCTGTATGTATGCACCACAACTCCCCCTCCCCCTCCCATTCATCAATTGTTGTACCCTTAGGCCACCTCCATCCAGTGTGTTTCACTTTTTTTTTTTTTAGCATGGGCAGACACCGGGAATTGAACCCAGGTCTCCACCAATGCAGGCAAGAACTCTGCCACTGAGCCCCTGTGGCCCACCCTGTGTTTTACATTTTTAATGGTTGGAAAAAACCCCAAGGAATATTATTTTGACACCTGGAAATTGCATAAAGTTCATATTTTAGTGTCCATAAGTAAAATTTTATTGGCACATAGCCGTGCTCATTTGTTTATGTATTGTCTGTGGCTGCTTTCGTACTATGGCAGCAGAGTGGTTAGTTGTAACAGACTAAATGGGCTTCAAAGTATACATTTAACTCTCTGACTATTTATAGAAAATCTTTGCTGACCTGGCTTAAACAGTTGTTTAAATTTGAATTTATTCATGTTTCTGATTGCTTACTGTGCGCTGTGCTAGTTCTGATATGCTATATGGAAAATCCTCCTGTCAGCTAGCAGGTTATCCCATAAACCCATGTTTTAATCTAAACAAATCTGTCTGTAGCACCTCCCAAAGATGGCCATC
This sequence comes from Myrmecophaga tridactyla, assembly GCA_004026745.1. Taxonomy (NCBI): domain Eukaryota; kingdom Metazoa; phylum Chordata; class Mammalia; order Pilosa; family Myrmecophagidae; genus Myrmecophaga; species Myrmecophaga tridactyla. The sequence continues at coordinate 20,501 of PVIY010006266.1, forward strand.
ATCTTGGTCACTGGATATTTTGCTGCTGCTACTACAAAAATGTGAATAGCAGTTCTTTTTTATTTTTCTATAACATACATTCAGTTATTCAACAGATATTTAGTGAGTGCCAACTGTATGCTACACACTGTTTTAGGGAGTGGGGATACTTGGTGTTCCAGCAGACAAGGTCCATGCTCTCTGGGGCTGTACATTCTCTTAGAGGAGATGGATCATGAACAGATAAGTGTATAGTGTATCATGGTAATAAAGACGATTAAAAAAATCAAGGGGAAAGAGAGAGATGGGGGCAAGAGAGGGCTGCTCAAATTGTGGTGGTGAGCAGATATCAGAAATGTGAAGGTCCAAAGGGTAGCATTCCAGGCAGAGGAAAACTCGAAGGGCAGAAGTCCGAAGGTGGGGAGCCAGGTTGGCATGTTTGAGGAATGGCGAAAGTGCCCTTGAGGCTAGAGAAGAGTGAGCAAAAGGTGAGTGATGCAGAATTAAAGTTAGAGGCCAGTCAGGTGGGGATGGGAGCTGCTGGACAGGGTGTGAAGGGTACTGCAGGGCACAATAAGGTGGTTTTTTGTTTGTTTGTTTGTTTTTTAATTCTGGTTGAGTTGAGAGGGATTTGAGCCTGGAGCTGACTTGATCTGATTTACTCTTTTAAAAAGATCATTTAAGTTGCAAGTGTATTTTCTCTATCTCATGGTTTATTGAAGTTTTTTTGGGTTAAAACAAACAAAAGCACATGTCCATATACCAGCCAAAAACAGCTTTAAAAGATCCTAACATATTTTAGCGTGACCCTTCTTTGACATAATTCAAACCTGCCATAAAGGTTTGATCATAACAAGGGTAATTACAGGACAGTGTCTTGTAGGTGAGTGTTCAAAGGTTTTAGGTCTACCAGCTAGGGTCCCATTGGGAAGCAAACGGCACATTCACATTGGGTGGATGTAGGGATAGTGCACAAAATACGCAGAAGTATACAAGGGATAGCGCAGTATATTATGGCTAGTAGCCACTGAGCTCTTCCTACTGGCACCTGAAGGGGTGAGGGAGGGAGCGATTAAGTGGAGACAGAGCTCTATATTGAGGACCACTGAAGGAGACAGAGTAGGGAGGGAGCCTTCCTCTTCCCTCTTTTGATATCCTGGGGGTCTCCTGTTGGCTAAGCCCAACCCAGAGGCAGAGGGTACTGGGGCTACTTTTTAAGTGGGTCAGCTTCCAGAAGCACAGAACTGGGTGGAAAAGTGGTAGATGTCCATTTTAGGGGCACCTTGAGATTTTTTCTGAATTCCAGCCCTCTGCCACTTGCTCTCTCCCACCCCACCCCCACCCCAGACACACCACAAACATGCACATCTCTCTTACTCTTAAGTTCCTTCTGGGATTCTAATCAATTTTCTGACTAGAGCACAACCATTAATTGTGAAATTGGAGTACACTTGTACCTATTTCTATGGTGTTTGATTCTACAATATCCTAGGATGGGTTTGGATACCTTGATACATCCCAAGTTTTATTATGATTAAAAAGATTCAAAGCACATGCGTTAACTGCTGGTAGAATTAAACTTTTTATTTTAAAGATATGTTTTATAATTGGACACAGAAGGAAAAATACAGTAGGGCAAATTTAAAACTTTGGTGAAATACATTTAGTTTTGGTTTAAAAATGAACAAGGCAAGCATTGAATTTTAGCCACCTGATCTGAAAGGTTTTGGCTTTCTACTGCTGGATATATTAAAACTTTGAAGACACAGAAGTACTATTCAGTAAACTGCTTCTTTCAGCAACTCTTGTGATGTCCTTGTGCACTGGAAGCCTTCGTTTTCCTTTCAGACAGGAGCAGGAATATCCCCAAATTAGTCACTCTCTGTGTGACATCTAGAGGGCTAAGCTAAATTTTTAAAATGATTTGATGTTTTAAAAATATTTAACTTTTCATTTGATTTAGGTTCCGAGAAGCAAAGGTTCTAATAACTCAGTGGTCAACTTGGCTCACAAGTCTATAGAAAAAGAAATATGCAGAAGCTGATTGTATACGTTATTTTGTGAAGGGTGGTGCCAGTAAGATGAGCCCAAGCTGTGTAGATGGTAAACTCATTTTCCACTCCCATTTTTCTGGAGTCTAGCTGAAAACCAAGAACTAGTCCTAAGTTGAAGGCTAATTGAAGACCCACGGGGAAAAGAAAACTCTTTCCCTTTTCTATTTATGGTCATCAGCCATAAATATTAATTAATTTATTAATTATAAATTAATAAATAAAAACTTAATGTTTATTTTGCTTTAAGGTCAAGGAAAGAAGTAACCTTGAACTTCCCATACGTTTTCAAAAACCAGAACAAGATAAAGCTTTTGTTTGATTGCTTTCTGCCATGCGTCAGTTTTGGGCACAGGGTCATTCATGTAGTCATGTGCTGCTGGGCTGGGTGAGTACCACTGAGTGTGACCCATTTTGTTAACCTAGCAGGGGCTGTAGACATGAGGGAGGCAGCATCATAGTCCTGAGTTTGTTGACGTAATTCTGCTCAGGAGGTCAGATGCATAAACAGATTCGCAGTATGTGCAAAGAAAGTGAGAGAGCCTCCAGAGAAGAGAGGAGTACTGTGGAAAATTACAAGCAGAAGAGGGATCCTATCATTCTGTCTGGAGAGAGCAAAAATGCTGCTGGCCTTGAAGGATCAAAGTGGCATACTGTCAGCACTCATAAATTTCAGTGATTTCTGTATCTGACCTGAATTATTAAGCCTCAGTTTCCTCATCTATAAAATGGTGATATCATCATCCATATTATAGTTTTTGAGACTAAATTATGGAATTCATCATAAACAGTAAAATACTCTAAAGCTATCACTTGTTATTATTGTTGTTATCAAGTGACATTTGTTAAATATTCATATATGTGTGCTGCTCACTGTTCTGGCTTATCTGTAAGCTTTATTTTCCAGGAGTTTGATTTAAAAGAAGGTTTACTATTATTGAAGGTGATTTATTTGACCAGTGTCATACAATAAGGGTTTTATATGTGGTAGTCTATCAGATCTCCCAAATGCAATAGAGAGTCATTTATTGTAGTGGAGAGTAGTTGTGTCTGGGACAGGATATCCAAAAGATGAAGTCCTCTTTTTTAGGGAAGAACCAGGCAGTGTATTGGTGAAGTATGTTAATGTGAAATGTCTAAAAGTTTGGTTTTGAGATGAATATAGACCTTGGAAATTGAGACTCTGATTTTTTAAGCAAAAAAATATATATATACCAATATTTTAAAAAACAGAATGTCTTAGAGACTTTGAGATTTATTTACTTGGCCTGAAAAGAAGGAGACATGTAAACTTCATCCTGGGCATGTTGATGAAAATACAGTAAATCAAGCTGGAGAACTGGGAGGCTGAAACAAGTTTGTTAGGGTTGTCTGAGGGAAGGTGTGCAGGTTTGAAAGTGTGTATCCCAGAAAAGCCATGTTTTAATGCTGATCCAATCTTGTGGGAACAGCCATTTCTTTTAATCTTGATTCAATACTGTAGGTTGGAATCTTTTGATTAGATTTTCTCCAGGGAGATGTGACACACTCAGTTGTGGGTATTAACTTTTGATTACCTGAAGATGTGACTCCACCCATTCCAGGTTGCTCTTGATTGGCTTACTAATCCTTTAAAAGAAGAAACATTTTGGAGAGAGTTCAGAGCAGACAGAGCCTAGAGAAATGACAGAAGCCTAATTGCCAACAGAAACTTCACAGCAGAGCTGACACAGATATGGACACGTGGAGAACAGAGACATAGATGTTTGGAGATACTTGGAGTCCAGTAGACATTGCCATGAGGTATTAAGCAAGCCAGAACCTGGAGAGAGCCAAGGAAAGGCAAGAGATGAAAGCCAGCCCTGGAGAAGCAAAGTGAGCAACCCTGCAAGGAGCAGAGGCTGAAGGCATCAGAGCCCAGGAGCAGGGGACCAGCAGATGCCAGCCACATGACTATCCAGCAACAGAGGTGTTTCTGATTCATCGGCATTCACAGAGTTGTTCCTGACTCATCGGCGTTCCTTTAATTAAGGTCTCTTTTGCTGGAAGCCTTAGTTTGGACACTTTCACTTCCTTAGAACTGTGAACTTGTAACTTATTAAATTCCCCTTTTAAAGAGTCATTCCAGTTCTGGTATATTGCATTTCTGCAGCTTACAAACTAACACAGAAGGGCTATAAAATTTTGGAATTAGGTTTAAAAAATACATGCTACACTTGGATTTGGAGATCCTAGTTTGAATTCATTCCCAAATAGGCTGCATCCATGTGTTCCAGCACCACCATCTCCTGAACGCAACTGGATTTTTCTTTGGAATGAATTTAAGAGGTAGTTTATGAACCAATCCAAGAAAATGATCTCACAGTCATACTCTCTCTTTCTCTTTTCTTTAATAGGATTTGTTTTTTAGAACAGATTTAGATTCACAGAAAAATTGAGGAGATAGTAAGTACAGAGAGTTCTTATATACCTCTTTGCCCTGTTTCCATCATTATTAACATCTTACATCAATGTGGTACATTTGTTACAATCAACAGACCAATGTTGATACATTATTATTAGCACAAGCCCATAATTTATTTAAGTTTTCTTTATTTTTACATGGGACAAAAACTGTACCTTTTTCATCCACCACTCCTTTATGCCATCACAATCAACAACTGTTGGCTAATACATAGTGGCTATTCAACAGATGATTTGTTAAATAAATAAGTCTCTGCTTGTCCTTAAGTTGTTTTACTATGGGAGCAGGATGGGATCCATGTGCAAATAGCACGTACGCTACAGCTTAAGAATTTGGGAGCAGATAGTGTGTTTGGGTTGTGGCCTGAAGCTTTGAATTGCTACTTTGAATATCCTTTCTTCCATGGAGCTCTCACCATTCAAACATAACAGATTTGGCAGAATACTAGTTAAGTTGAGTCCTGCTTGCTCTACTCTCTCATCTTTGTATGAATCAATTTTTTTTTTCTTTTTCAAAACAGTTTTTAGCTGATGTTCATGAAAAGCAATGTCCTTACAACTGTGCCGCTAATTAAAAAAATTCCTTTCTAAGAAGGTGCATTTCTTGACCAAAGCTGTGTCACACAAGCCTTTGGGCCCTCTGCTGGAAAAGTAGAATCAAGTCTCAATAATGCCTTTTTAATTATATCCTCTAGTATTATATTATATCCTCTAGTATTATAGATGTAGGACAATACTGTATCATACCTCTGTGAATGTAAAATATTTTGTACCTGCTTTATGATTCATAGTAGTGACCATTGTATATCAGACCTGTTTTTAATGAAGTTATTCTAGAATATTTTTTCTTTCCAGATGATGATTGAGAAGCTAATAAAAGAAGCTAATGGCGCCAGGTACCATAATAATAATAGAACTTGCTGTTTTCTGGGATTTTTGTTTTTTTTCTTTACCTTTTTTTTTTTAATGGAGTGTGCTGGATGTCTCTATAATTTTGTTCAGATGACTACAGAACCTGGAAAAGCTGTTGCTGCTATTGATGCATAACATACTGCTATTGGTCTTTTTATATAAATATATATATATAATTTGAATTTTTGGAAACTTTAGCTGTGTTGTCAACTTTGGAAAAAGTATCCCAGTTGTACCGTGTTGAGTTGACATTGTACAGAAATTAACAGCCATATTGGTCTAGAAACGTTGAACTTAATTTTTTTCTATTTGTACAAGGATAACACACTGTATTAAATATGTAAGGTCTTATCTACATGGGTTTGATTACAGAAACTAATAAAGTATTCTCTAAATAATGAAAAAAAAAAAAGAATTTTGGGGCAGATAGGACTGAGTTTGAATGAATCCTGGCACTGCCATTTACTAAACATACTATGCTGATTTGAAACTGTTAGGTACCCCCGGGAAACACTGTGTTCTTTTAATCCATTCTTATGGGTGGGACTTTTGGTTTAGGTTATTTCCATGGAAATGTGACCTTCAAGGTGGGTCTTAATTCTTTGTTGGAGCCCTTATGAGGATAAAAATCAGAGCTGTTTAGAGAGACCTGAAAAAGAAATGCCCCAGGGAGTGTCTTCTGCAATGAGTGATGCTTAATCTAATCCCCTTTGGCTGATTACAAGTGGAATCAGCTGTGGATGCAGCTGACGTGATCATGATCTAATTCTGTGAAATGTCCTCATTGCAACAGACAGGCCAGAACTTGCCCAACCAGACAAACAGGTACCACAACTTGGCCAAGTTGACACATGAGCCTGACCATGACAGAAGGTATAGCAGTGTCTTTTTGGGAAAGATGATCATCAAATACAGATGGAAAGATAATCATCAAATATAGATGGTCGTCCTCCAAGAGAGGAGGACATGAGAGATAATAAAGCTATAATGCCATAATTTGTAGAGATTTAAAACTTTATTCTAAAAAAAAGTTTGAACTAGAAAAAAGTAGAAAGAAGAATTCAATGAATATCCATATAACCCCCATTTAATTTCAGTAATTATTAATATTCTTCCCTATTTGTTTCATATATATGTCTACAAATACTATGTTTTTGCTGAACCTTTAATTATAGATGGTAATAGATGAAATTGTTGGTAGCACAATATTGTGAATGTGATTAATGACATGGAATTGTACACATGAAAGTAGTTAAAATGGGAAATTTTGTGTTGTATGTATGTTACCACAATAAAATAAAAAATTGTATGTTTATAGTTAAATTATGTTAAAATGCAAAGGTTATAAATGAAATAAGTTGTAGATATGACATTTTACCCCTAAATACTTTAGTTTACATCTCCCAAAAATAAGAAAGCTGTCTTACCAAAACATATTACCATTATCACACCCAACAAAATTAACAGTACTTCCTAAATATCATTTAATATCAGTCCATGGTCAAATCTCCAAAATTCACCCCCCCTCAAATTTTTAGCCTTTTAAAAAAAAAAAAAAACCGAATCCAGGTGGATGACCGTGTATTACATTGCATTTAGTTGAATATATTTGCTAAGAAGATTATGCTCACCCTCACCCCATTCCCATCTACCACTGATGTAATTAAAAATAAAACAATTGTGAATTATAAAAGAAGTGTAAAGAAATCTAGTTAAATTCAGATTTTTCCACCACCAGGATGACGTTGATGCTTGGTTTTGAAATGTCAGGTTTCCACATTTTTTATAATTTAACATATGCTTACTTACCTTGAACAATCCAGCAGTAGACTCACAGAATTTAATAGAAATACTATGAGACATTGTTTTCAGTTGAGCCAAATGCCTGGTGTTTCTGGATCTGAAACCACATTCTTTTTTTTTTAATGCAATTTTTTTTTTAGATATATTCATACAGCATACGATCCATCCCAAGTATACAATCAGTGGCTCACAGTATCTTCACATAGTTCATCAACACATTCATTTTTTTTTTTTAATCATCACATAGCTGAAACCACGTTCTTAATACTACCCTGTGGACACAGCAGAAGTGATTTTTGCCTTTATAGTATACATATGTATATAAGCCCTCTGGACACTGAGTTCCAACCTTTGAATGGAATTTCACAGTATTTCTAAAAGGCAAAAATCAGTACTGTGGGTTGGAGTCATGATATGAGTATTTCAAATCTGTGTCTTAGTTTGTCAGGGCTGGTATGACAAATACCACACAATGGTTGGCTTGAACAATCGGATTTTATTGTCTCATGGTTTGGGGGGCTAGAAATCCAAAATCAAGTTCTCTGTTGGCCATATTTTCTCCCAGAGTCTGTAGCATTCTAGTACTGACTTGCCACAGTCCTTGGGGTTCTTTGGTTTGTATCTTTGCCTCTGTCATGTGGTGATCTGTCTCCATGGTCTTCTCCTGTGGCTTTCTTTTAGTGCATGCACCCAGATTTGTCTGACTTTCAAGGAACCTCCGTCCTTTGGATTAAGGCCTATCCTGATTAAATTAGACTCACCTAAATAGGTTCTTGAAAGATCTTATTCATAGATGAGTCCACATCTTAATTAATAATTACGTCTTTAAAGGTCCTGTTAATACACAGGTTCACACCTATAGGAATGTGGATTAAGACTTGAACATGTCTTTTGTGGGAGACACATTTCAATTCCCAGCAACCTGTGATGGGAAACGCTTACCTGGGAAGTGAGAAAGTATTTGGAAAGCAGAGGGTACAGAATCCTTATTAGTCCTATCTTAAACCAGGATTGTCCTGTTTGTTCCATGGCATAGTTGGGTTCCTTCTCTGCGAATGGGTTTCCTTATGTCACAGATACTTAGTGCTGGGCAAGTGTCTGGAATTGCTGTGGGCATCGTAGTGGGTGAAAAATGATTACCTGCTGGGGCCACACTTCCAAAATCAAGAAATATAACCTGGCATTTCTTGCAACAACACGGAAGGGAAAGAGTTTGGGGGACTGTTTTCTTCCATATGTGCACCCTCTAATTGTTTTTTCCTAATGATCTCTCATTATGTTTTGGAAGTGGAACTCCTCAGAGGATCATTAATTTCTACCTCACTTGCAGGTACACAGTGCTGCTGTAATTGATGTCATTTAGCTTTGCTATTGAACCCAGCCCATTCCACCTCTGCTATGAGAAAAGCTTTTCCACCACATTTCAACTTTCATGTGGTTCTGTTGACCCACTTGGAAGAGATTCCAGCTTTGGTTTTTTCTTCTGTCCTTAATTTGGTTTGCCTTTTATTGTATTCCAGCTGAATGGTTTCTCTTTCTTGTAAGGAAAAGGAACCTAAGAAAAACAATGCTTGTGATGGTGACTGCTTGTTAAGGGTAATTGCTATTTTATGTTAATTTACATGGTAAATTGAGTAGATAGGGGATTTCTAAATTCACCAACCTGTTATCTCCCAAGTCTAGTCTTTTTAAGTATATTTGTTGCTTAAAGAAGCAGCCATGTAGGGTGGAAATGTCCAAATTAGATGCTTTCAGGTACAGTTTTGCGTGTGTGTATGTGTGTGTAAAGTATTTAAAATTTTTATTTTCATCATAAGGAGCCACTATAGAATACTTTGAAGTTATAGGAAAACAAAAAGAAGAAACCCAGAGGTAACTAGCATTAACTTTCTGTAAATTTATGTCTAGTTAATTTGGCCTACATGTTACATGTCTTTAAATGGTCATAATTTCACTATAACCATCTAGAACTCGGCTTTTCCCAGGTGTGGTTCACAGAACAGCAGCATTGGAATCTCTTGGCAACTTGTTAGAAATGTGGAATCTTGAGTTCCACCCCACACATACTCAGCAGTAATCAAAGTTTAATGAAGTTATATGAATTGGTCAGCATGAATTATGAAGTGTTCCTAGATTCCAGATAGAGCAAAAAGTAAATGAATCCCTTCCTTCAAGGACCTGTGTTGGGTTTAAGGACAGAAAACAATGCTTGACACTGAATGTAATATTAGGAGGCACACTGGTATCACAAAAGAACCACACCACCAGGTCTGAATATCTGCTTTACAGCTCTTTCACCTTGGGCACCTTATTTCACCTATCTTCACATCCATTTCTTCTTTAAAATGGAGCTGAAATAATATAAATGACTTCACAGAAGTACAGTGAATTTTAAATGGGATAACACAGCAAAATACCTGGCCCACAGATACAGTGGGTACGGAATCCTGGCTGGGAAAGATATCTTAAAAGAGCTTTGAAAGCACCATGGGTGGAACTGTTGAGGAAGAACAGAAAAAAGAGAGGTCATTTCTACCTGGAATGGCCATGGGAGACCTTGTGGTCAATATAGCTGTGAGGATGCAGATGACGAAGAGAAGGTGTGAAAAATGGACCATTTGCAAGAGAGAAGTGAAAGAGAAGCTAAAATTTTGAGCCTGGATAGACTAAGTAAAGAGGCATTAGAAACAAGGGAGCATGTTTAGTGGGGTGAATTCTGCTTCAGATACATCAAGTTGAATTCAGTTGCATTTCAGGCACATCCCCAAGAACTGTAGGTCTGGGGATGCATGTTTGCTTACCCTAAGTATTAGAAGCAAGCCCCCTTGCTCAGGACTTGGCCAGAGTTGGATATCAGGTTCTTTAAGCTTCCTTTTTTGAATTGAATTGAAATACTCATCCTTTCCTGGTCAGGGTGTTTGGTCAGTATGAATGTTGAAAAGGGTCTTCCTACTCATTGGAGATGTCCACACATTCATAGGTTTCTCACCAGGATGAAAATAAGGGCAGAAGCTTTTGAACTCAGACCCACCTCTTCTTCAAAATGGGTAGAGAACTGCACTTTTCTTGTTGCTAGTTCTCACCCATTGTCATCCTTTACCTTGGGTTTTCTTTTCTTTCTCTGTATTCTTCTGCCCAACTTAGGGCCATTAATTTTTTCAGCAGAGAAACAGAACTGGCAGATAATTTTAGAAACATGTGCTAAACGCCCTAAAGTCATCGACTATTTTCCTATTTTAATCAGTTTCCTTTCATTCATATGTTCCTTTATGTTCTCTCTTTATACTGGTTGGTCACAGCCTATAAGCATCCAGGATTACTGGTTTTTATAGGTTAGGACTAGCCCACCATATAAAATGTTAATTTTTTGCCAGATTTGCTTTCTCTCTCTCTCTGTATCTCTCTCTCTCTCTCTCTCTCTCTTACACACGCACACACACACACTTAAAATTTTTAAGCCAGTTGTAGAGATTATGACCCTTTGCTCCTAAATACTTGAGCATGTGTATTCTCCTACATAACTATAATTATTACTAGGAAATAATAGTCCATACTCAGATTTCCCAAATTATACCGTAATCAATTATACTAAGTTTGGTTAGCATCACTTGGTTAAGGAGTCCTCTAGGGCTCCTAGATACCTTTCTCCTAGATAAATAATAAGTAGTAATCGGTGAGGTGATACTCTGAGTCTGTGTGAGTATCCCTTCCCCCAAATCCTTTCCCTAATAACTTTTGCTCTCATTGATGATGTATTGGTTTGCTGAGGTTGTTGGAATGCCGCATACCAGAAATGGAATGGCTTTTAGAAAGGAAATTTATTACATTACAAATTTACAGTTCTAAGGCCATAAAAATGTCCAAACTAAGGCATCCAGAGAATGATACCTTGACTCAAAAATGGTCGATGTCTCTCACATGTGAAGGTCTGAGGCTGGCATCTGTTGATCCTTTCCCAGTTCCATTGCTTCTAGCTTCTGATGCCAGTGGTTTCCTCTTTAAGCATCTGTGGGTCCTCACTTAGCTCCTGTGGGACACAACTCTGGCTTCTGGCTTGCTTAGCATCTCATGAGAAGGCCCATGGTGATGTCTGCTGGGCTCGACATCTCCCAAGTCCGTGTCTAGGCTTCTGCTCTGTTGGCTCTGTCGGCTCTGAAGCAACCGTTCTTCAAGCGTCTGCATCTGAGGTTTCTCCAAAATGTTCCACCTTTTAAAGGATTCTAGTAATCAAGACTCACCCTGAATGGCAGAGTCATATCTCCATCTAATCAAAAGGTCACACTCACAGTTGGGCGTGTCACACCTCCACGGAAGTAATCTAGTTAAAGTTTCCACCTGAATAGTAATTCTGGCCCCACCAGATTGGATCAGGATTAGAACATGGCTTTTCTGAGGTACATAATAGTTTCATAGTGGCATAGATGATATTTGACTCAATATAAAGTATTTTCATTGATCATTGCAAAATGGAATTTTCTGTTTCCACTATTCCTTTCACGTTTCTTAGCTTTCTTTTTTTTTTTGATAGAACTTCCTCCAACCCCGTTTTTCATTAATGTCAGTCACTATGAATTTGTTGTTTGCATTTTTATTCAATGTGTTAAAAGTCATCAGTATCATTCTTTCTGTTGTTCATACTGTCCTACATTTGGTCAGTGGGAACTCTTTCAAGGCAGCTCACATGTCCTTTTGGCAAATATGTTTTAATATTTGAGTGCTTCCTTGCTTTCTGACATAGTAAGATATTCTAGGCCAATTTTACACTTATCCTTGTCCTAGACCTGGAATGAGCCATTTCTCCATCGAGTGAAGGTATTTAGAAATCAGGATCTGGGTACTAAGGCTCTTATTATAAAATGTTTATAATCCAGTGAAAGTTAAAAGTCATAAATCATTTGTTTAGGCTATCCCCTCCCCCCATCCCCCATAATCTCTACTAAGATTATTCCCATCATTACAATAGGAGTTTAGATGTTGGAAAGAAAGGCTGATGAAATGGGATGGCTATCCAAAGTGAAGATTTTGGGCTTTGTCCTGGAGGTGGCATGAGAATGCAAAAAAGGAAGTGAAGTGGTGCCAAGGACCAATTTCGATTATGTTGGAACTTGGCCAAGGAAGTGACTAGAGAGCCTGAGAAAATAATATCTTCTTGTTCTCCAGGTAGCCTCTGAAAATTGGTTGCCGTTTTTTATATCCAGTAATGGTAAGAGAATGTATTCCCCCAAGCAATACATATGCTAATCCTTAAAGCAATTTAAGAAATATAGTTTTAATACTAGGAGATTCTTACTGCTTTGTATTTTCAGAGTCAGTATGAGGTATATATAGATGGGTGTACATTTCACAGAAATTCATGGTTTTTCTTGAATAATCATAATTGAAAATAGTATCTGAATTTACTTGCTGATTATATTATTTATTTGGTAGTTATTAAAGGTGATTATGTACAACTTGTGAAACACAGAAGCCAAGAATTTCAAAATTATTTCCCAGAGTAATCAATGTTTGTTTGATATTATAAGAATTTCTGAGGGTGATCTTAACTAATTTTTCTGGAACTCACAGAAGTCTCTCTTCTGTGATCTCTTTTTGTATGTAATAGCATAAATAAATGCCCATTGTGCCTTTACTACTCTTTAAAATAATACACAAAGCCAGTGCCTTTCTGTATTTTCTTTTGATAGACAGCCTGTGAAAATACTTAAATTATGAAATCAAATTTGAAACATAATGGTTTTGTTTTTTTTCATCTGTGCTAGCATTTTTGCAAGTCAAAATAAAATGAAACAAGAACAAAGACGTTTATACTTGATACAGCAGGGATATAGTTATTCAGATCTGTGCACCTAATGTCACAGAAATTTTCCTAATTTTATGAGACAAAGCCATACATTAATCCTCACACATTCTTGACAGTGGAGAGTCGTTTTCAAGTAACTGTGCTATGCCCAGGAGTACCTGAGTAAACGGTATACCAGGAAGAGTAAACTGAAAACGGAAAGTGGCACATAATTTAAATGTGCTGCCAGTCAGGGGCAGGTCAGTGAACTCGGGTACGTGGGGGTGAGCTGTCTCAGATTGCCCTTGGACTCCTGTGTGCCCTCAACATTCAATTCTTATATCGTAGTGTGGGATTAAAAGCTAAGCACATTCATGGCTAAGGAGTCACTGTCTTTGCCAAATATATTATTTTCAAATGCAAGATATTTTTGTTCTTAGGAAAATTTTAATATATCTGACTTCTTTTGGATATAAAAAAGGTGATTCTTTTCTTACTTTCTTTTTAAAACTTCCCAAGTGAGGCGCTTATCCCCATACCCAAATCTGTCTCTCCTTTTATTTGTTTAACCTTGATCTTATTTGAAAGGAGCTTTATACAGAACATAATTTCTTTATTCATAATGAAATTTCTTTCAGACACTAAGAAAAGTAGGATACAGTTATACAATTGAAAATCTTCTGTCATCTGGATTTTACTAATCCATGACTGGGATATCATGACTGTTTTAGCCAGTAAAAGCAAATTATGTTTTAGCCTCTGTTGTGGGTTTATATACCTTTAAACAGCCCCGTTGAGATTGTATTTGCCCTTGAAGGGTGAGGTTGAAAATATTTTACAGGATATTTCCCCATGTGACTGGACCTCTTAATACATGTAATTGATGAGAAAGCTGATGATACTCCTAGTTCCTGAACTTGCTTCATTCTGCTGGCTGGATTCACTTGTGAAGTGATTGAAGTGGAGGCAAAAAGAGGGTTTTCTCATTAAACACTTTAGTGCTTTTTTTTTGCATGACAGGTACCGGAGATTGAACCTGGGTCTCTGGCCAGGCGAGAACTCTGCTACTGAGCCACCGTGGCCTGCCCTAGTGCTATTTTTGAAAAATCTTTTTATTGAAAAATCTTCACACATGTACATTCCATTCATAGTATACAATGGCTCATAATGTCATCACATAGTTGTGTATTCATGACCATTTTTAGAACACTTGCATCATTCTAGAAAACAAATAAAAAGAAGGAACTCATACATCCCATACCCCTTACCCCTCCCTCTCAATGTCCACTAGTATTTCAATCTACCCATTTTTCTTTTTTACCCTTTATGCCCTGCTGTTATTTATTTTTTATCCTTATTTTTTTACTCATCTGCCCATACCCTGGATAAAAGGAGCATCAGACACAAGGTTTTCACAATCACATGTTCACATTATAAAGTGTATCAAATTATATAATCATCTTCAAGAATCAAAGCTACCGGGACGCAGTTCAACAGTTTCAGGTTTTAGTGTTATTTTTATATAACATTTTTCTAAATTATAATAATATATGTGATTATTGTAGAAAATTTGAGTACCACAGGAAAATACAAAGAAAAGAAAAATACTCTTAATTCTTCTATGTATATTTTAGCAGCCATCCATGTGTTGGTGATTTTCCTCTCAGTCTTTTTTCAGGATATAGATACTTTTAAACAAAATTTGGGCCCTGTTGTATGAATTTTATAGCCTCCTTTCCCCGATTAACACTTTACAGACATTTTCCCATTTTATTAATTCTCCTGCTGATTAAAAAAATATCCATTACTGTATATTTTTATATTTTAAAAATTATTTAAAATGATATAATAAAAAACTTTTATACATATTTTTGGGCTATATGTTTAGGGTAAATTCAGGAGGCTTTTCTCAGTTTATTGGTTTTAAGGCATGAAAAAATAGTTCACTCTATTTTGTCCTTTTTAGTGTTCATTCTTAAAACCATCTTGTCTGTAAGAACTTATCTTTATAACACCATCATCTTGGTCTGTACAAAATGGTGGATTAACATGCCATTTATTTAATAGTATTAGGCAACTTTGCGAATAAATCTGTTATGTAACTGAAATCGATCCTTAAGTGTTCATACTTAATGTGTGCTTAATTTTAAACATTGTAATTGAAAATATTTCTAAATGTATCTTCTTAAACAAAATGAAAAATTAGAAAATCACAATTGATCCTCTTCTGGATAATTCACATAATGAACACTAGCTATTATACAGTCAATTTTGCTATAATGCTTTATGTATGAGTTCCTAAAAGTCACTTTACTGTGGAAAATTATGCAATAAAAACATAGCACTTATGGGAAAAATGGGGTCAAGGATATAACACTCAAAAAACTTCATTAGCAAAACAGTAAAAAGAAAAAAGGTAGGAACTGAATAATAATTGTAGCAAAAGTTTTACACATTTTAAATACTTACAAGATACATAAGTAGTAAAATAAATATGGTACTTTGCCTTGAAAAAAGACGTGAAATTTGCTTGTGGAGTGGGGCTTGGAAAGAGTTGAGGCTTGTGTTATGTGAAGAGGTGGAAGGAGGGTTATCTGAAATTTAAAGTGTTTCTTGTGATAAAATCACGCATAAGTGCATAAGCAAACGCGATTATGTTATGCTCAAATTGTTCTCTGGTGTATCAGTGTTGGAACAAAGGCCAGCATTATAGCAGAGATGGAGGTGTGTATACATTGTGGCAATTTCAGTGATGTTCTGGGGTAACTGAAGCATGATATTTTGCTTGTCTCTGCCATAAGTACAGTTATATATGTAAAGCACTTAGAGGAGAATTTGGCTCTATAAGTGTTGGCGGTAATAACATCAATAATAATAAAAGATGCTTATTGGTATTTGTGGAATTCCATCTGATTTTTAGTCACGAATTGCTGTAGCAATGCTTCCCGCCTCCCTCTGAGTGACTGATTTCTCAATTTCTTTTTGCTTGTAAATGAGTTTTTCACACTTAGAATTACATATAAGGTAAGGCCCAGAATGGAAGAGCCTGAGGAGTACACAGGCTTAAGGTTTGGATTACCTGTGGCATCTGTTTTATCTATTCAAAGTATTTTATCTTACTAATGAGTTTTTATCTGTATAGTCATTTGTAGGATTGTTGGACAAGTAACTTACTTTTTTTTTTGCATGCTGTATGGCAGGGTCACGTTTCATTATTTTTCTATGTGAGTATCCTGTTATTGCAGCACCATTTATTGAATTTTTGTTTGTTTGTTTTGCTTGCTTGCTTTTTTTTTGGGGAAGTGCATGGACCAAGAATTGAACCCAAGTCTCCTGTATGGCAGGCGAGAATTCTACCACTGAACTAACCCTTGCACCCCTGTAACTTATATTTTAAGTGAGTGGCTATCATGCTAAATGTTCAGATTTTGTTTATTATTTTAAAAAAATGAACGTCCAAAAGTTAAGTATGCTTAAATTTATATCTGGAGAGTATTTAAAAGTTGTTGATAGCTATGTGATGATATTGTGAGCCATTGATTGTGCACCATGTGTAGAAAGTATGAGTGAAGATTTTTCTCAAAACAAAAAAAAGTTCTTGATAATTTTAAGTTGTTCACTTCTGTTTACAACCACTTCTGTGTTGTGAAATGAGCTCATCTTTGGAAGGTGGGGCTGGCAAGTGCAATTTAGGAAGACCTTCCTTCCCATGTCATGGTATGATTAGAAGCCCAGATCCTCCCTCAGTTTCTTTTTATGACTCCCTGAGAGAGACAGTTTAAACATGAACGGTTGCCAAGAAGCCTTGCTAGTTCCTGCTTCAGGAGCTTTAATAAGACAACAGATCAAAATACCTTCTAGATTTAGAAAGCCTTGTTGATATTTTATGAAAGAAAAATAGCTCACATATCTCATTATTTAGGTATTCCAATGGAATCTTTATTTTAATTATGCATAAGTACTTTAAACAGCCATGGGGTGTTTTGATTTTTAATTTCTAATCTGTGAATTTTAAATTTTTGTCTCTACACAATTTCTGGATATCTTTGGGCTGCCTGACCTCCTTGCTTGATTGCTATTAATTAAAAATCTTTGTGGGAGAAAAGGGAGCTTGCCTCTAAGCTTTGTACCAAACAGCTGGGAAAAGTAAGTAAATTTCTAACTTACTTAAAAAAATATTATTAAACTTCTTGCAAAAAGTTAACAGGTCTGTTGTGCCTTTTTCTACTTTCCTTCATTCCTGAATTAGTAAGTTTTATATACTCTTATGGATTTGAAACTTGGAAGGGGGACTAGGTAGACCTCTTAAAAAAACTTTCTAGGAAATTAGGATGACCTTCTACATTCTGCCATATCTTCTGGGTTTCAAAAACTAAGTCCTCAAGGTTGTATAAAACCTTTATCACATTTGCAATGGATGAACTAAACTTCAAAGGCATAAAAATACAATGTAATGTGATATGACAGAAAAGTGGCTCCAGTTTTCTGAACTTCTGGTATTTTATTCTTCAAGATATTTTGGAATGTTATTTGGTTTAGAACTTTTAAAATAAGAATGGAATTCACTTGATTTTTTCCTTGACTGGAAAGGAAAATAAGATGTGCAATTGCTTGTTCATTAAATCCCTCATGTAGTTGGGCTTGGAAGCATAAAGCCCCTGGTTTTATTGTTTCACACCTTTTTTGATGTACTCTTAAGATTTTCTAATTGGACTGCTGTATGAATGTTTTTCCTGTTTTTTAGAGAAAAGAAATGCTTGGTGCTAGAAAGTTCCGTTTTAATCCCTGATCTTTTAGAAGGAGTGAAATGGACCTTAAAGATAATAAAGTCCGTCTCCTTTTTTGTAGATACTGCTTGGAAGTGTGAGCGACCAAATGCCTGTAAGAATATAAGCAAAACAAAACACACACGCAAAATTTTCTTTCTGGCAGGCTCCAAAAACAGTATTATTGACCATTGGAACTGTTTTCCCATTAAATGAGTAGATTAGCCTTTTGAACTTTCTGTGCCCTGTGTCTTGCAGTTCCTCTCCATTTCTGACAGTACAGATGAGCTAGTTGAATCATGTTTTAAGCAAAGTAAGGCCAAAAAACTTTTGCTGTAGAAATTCCATAGAGGCATTATATAGTAAGATCAGATTTTATAAATTGCATTGTTATTTTATGTTCACTATAAATTTAATTATAATTAAATTGCATATTATTTTGTGATAATTATAATGAAGTAAGGGTCTTTAATTGCCAAACTTATTTTGAGGTTAAAGAAAACATTCATATGTACTGATAGGGCACTTATATGTGTATGTGTATGTACATGTATACATATATGTGTATGAATACAAAATAATATAACTTCTGAGGTCTTCTTTAAAATATAAACCCATTGAAAGCAAGGACTTTGAAACTTTTCTCCAAAAACAATTTTTTTATTATAGGAAATAATTGCAGTAGTAAAATACTATTGTCAGTAGAATTACAAAAAAGAAAAAAATTGTATAGGAATTTATGTGGCTGAATTTTGTAATCTTGAAATCACATATTAATCTTCAAATAAAGAAAACCTTAAGTGGTGTAGTCGTTATTCCATCTTGGAAGGTAAAAAGGGTTATCCTCCCATAGAAGTAGAATGAGGAAGGCAAAAGATTAATTCTTTGGGTTTCAGGGTCCAAATATTTGCAGTGCTGTTTAGAGTGGGAATATAACTCAGCCCCAGAAAGTAGCCTTACTTAAATTGCCTTTCAAATAATTTAACATTTCTTTAAAATTTAATGTAGTCTCTGATGAAATATTTTTCTTCCATTATACTAAAATATTTCCTCTTGGGATACCTTGTACATTGTTGTAAAAGTTGTTTTTCCATTTTGCAGAGGCAAGACATCTGCAGGACTTTTGTTTGTAACACTATAAGCCAAAGACAGCCCCTGTGTTACCAGGGGTATTATGGCAAAAAGATTCCTGCTTACTAAAATTGTTATCATAACTGGATATTTATAGGTGTGGAAGGATGTTCATAATTCACCCTTAAGTTAAAAGAAAGAAGCAGGCTTTAATATAGAAGCATGTTCCACATTAATCTAGTTTTTAAGGACAATTATATAGAAGTTATGAAAGGATTTGGGGGCGGGGTTCCTTTCTGAGATTTACAGAAGTCATGAGAGAATGTTTCTGACAGTACTTTGAAAACTGCAAGAGTGTTCGTGGTTTCTTTTGGGGAATGCAAGTACACAGTTTTAGGGGAAAGTTCAGAATCCCTAGGAACCTTTACACTTCTTTTTAACTCCCTTTTGCTTTTTATTTTTGTCTTACTCAAAAAGCGTTTTCAAGGTCTCCCTCATTTCAAGCACTTCATTTAATTATTTGAGGTAGATTTCTGGAAACTTGAGTCTGTAATATTGATATATGTAAATGTACCATTGGAAAATTCACTATGAATTGTTTTAAAAGAAGTGGAAAATAACTTCTATTTTAAAAATCCTATTTAATGTATTTGATGTTCACTTTTAGTATTCATACTAAGAGTAATGTATGTAATTTGCCTTTTCCATTTCATTCCCATGGCAATAAATATTTACTCACAATATCAGTTTAAGTGAAGGAGAAAGAATTGGAGCTCAGCTTTTTGTTTTATTTGAGGCCATCATAGCTTTTCGTTAGAGAGGGCTATAAACATGTTGTGTAGGTTTTTCAACTGAGAGCAGAGATTGGAGTAGGATTTGCCTTCAATAAACTCTACAATGTTTACTGTAACCAGACATATTCTGAATAGGAGGTTTGTGGGACTGAATATCTGTTCCATGTTCTAAGTGTCACTGGCTGACAAGTATTGTGTATAAAGCTTTGTGTCTTCTTTGGTACTTTATCAGAGTGTAGATAACATGCTCCTCCTTCTTACCTGTCTTCCTCAATATTTCTGTGCCTAAGGGATGGTTCCACCTATGCATTTCTCCCTCCAGGAAACTCTAAATATCTCATATGAAGTGGTGGGTACAGAAGGAACATTTGATAGATATTGGAGTATAATTTATTGATGAAAAAATTACAGTCTAAATCAATTGGAGATGCCAAATATTTTACATACCTTTACATCCTTTCTCATTTTTAAGTTCATTTATTAAACCAACGTTTATTGAGCACCTGCTATGTGCCAGGTACTGTGTTAAGAGCTCATTATTCAAAGAGCAATGAGCCATGTCCTTATTTTCAAGGAACTTAATTTGAATTTCAAATTCAGATCCAAAAAAATATTTATTCAGTATGCGCCGTGTGACCAGCAGTGGGCTGGATGTTCTTAGGTGAGGTCACTAAAATTTAGTAATGATCTTTCTATAAATAGAATTTTCTGATCTTTCAACTTTGTTCTCCCTTTTTTTTCCTTAAACGTTTGGTATCTTCTGTTACTGATTAAGTTAAATTAGCAAATGGAAAAAAGTCAATATCAAACATTTATTTGATAAACTTAGAACAGTGATTCTATAAACTTATACATATATTTTTATATTTGCAAACCTGTATACATATAATATAGTCATAATTTCCCCTAGTAGAATAGTTCTTTGGTCACATGAATGAATGTTAAATATATCAAAATTTTATGGTGTTCTACCCTTAGGGTAGCTATACTATTTGAACATGTTTGGAAGCCATAGCATTAAGTTACTTGATCTTTACAGTAGTTCTGGGGGTTGGGATTATTGAAACTTGGGGATAAAGCAGCTTGCCTCTGTTGACCCAGCTAGACAATGTTTGAGACAGAATTCCGATTTGAAATCATCCAACTATAAAGCCCATGCAATATCCTTTTTTTTTTTTTTTTTTTTGGTACCATTCCTTAATTTCCCTGAACTGATGGGGAAGGCCGACTCATAAATGCTATGGCTGTGCTGAGGAAAGGGTCATTTCAAAAGAGGAATCAGGAAATATGTCTGCTGCATTGAAGAACTGGCACCAAAATAAGTCTAGAGGCTGAGTTGGAAGTTAGAGAGGAAGGGGAAGAGTTTCCTGCAATTAGGGTGGTAGGAAAAGCATATGCCAAGGCACAGAGGGATGGAAGCCCATGTTATGCTCAGAGAGTGGCAAAGACTCCTTCTGGCTAGGGTACAGGGCAAATTGGAGCACACAGTAGTTGCTGAGATTGAAAGGCTGGCTGGTGTCAGAGGGAGAAGGCACATGTGTGTGCCACATTGGAGACTTGGGGTTTCTAAGCAGTCAGTAGCCGTTTAGAGTTTTAGAGTAGGGGAAATGACATGATCAGATGGAAGTTTTATAAAATCATTTGGGAAAGAGAAAACTGGAGGCAGAAACCTCCAGACTACTGGGTGAGATTGTGCAGACTATTCAGTGCACAAGGGGATGGGGAACTGATAAGCCCTGCCTGGGGAGGGCCCCTCTTATGATTTGTACTGTCCCTGCCTGGAGAGGACCCCTCTTATAATTTGTACTGTAAGATGCTCTCTTTTCCTTTTAATGGCTTATAAACTAATAGGAGGGGTTAGAAAACTAAAGAAATAACTGTGGACCTGAGGTCTAAGAGTTCAAAGGTAGACGTGGTGGTCCATTTATTAACTGTGTGATGCTGGCATGTTTTCCATCCTCTCAAGCCGATTTCCTCATCTTTAAAGGAAAACCAATGATTAAGATCTAGCAGGGCCCCAGGCAGACCAGTTGAGGAGTGTTGGGAAGAGAAGGAGCTTGTGAATCAGGTAGAAATAATGGGTCTGGGGCTGGAAACTTTGCTAGCGATTGTTTCATCCTGAGTGTGTGCTGGGAACTGTGCTAAGAGCTTTACATGTTTTATCATATTTAATCCTTATACCAGCCTTGAGAGGTAGTTGATCGGACCCATAAGATTTTGAAATTGAAGCCCAGGAAGGCTAAATAATTTGTCTAATGTTACGCAGGTAGAGAGTGGCATAGTCAAGACTTGAACTCAGGTCTGTTTGACACTAAAGTTTATTCTTTTAACCACTGTGCTATTCTTAGAAATTTTCTTTTCTAAATGTTAAATTTCTCAGCTAACACATTCTAATTTTATCTTTTAGTCCTTCTAACTTGAACTAGATTGTAGTTATGTTTTATATGACTTAGGATCCTAAGGGCTGGGATTGGTTCTCACGAATTTATTTATTTTTTTGTCTTCCTTAGTTCTTTGCTTAATAAAATATATGTTGATAGGATGAGTAATCTTTTACGATTCCTTCTATCTCCTAAATTTCTTTAATTCTTTATGATATATGTAAACTTCAGTTGCAATTATAGTGAGGTAGATCTTAAGAAATAGCTCATTGAGATTTTAGTTTGGTGTCCAGATTGATCACTAAAGTTCTAGGAAATTCCCATTTGCCATTTTTTCTGAAAAATAATTTATGACTTGCAGGCCCTTTTTGAGGTCCTAAAGCTGAGCTTGCTACTTCATTGCTCTGAGAGGTATAAAACACAAATGTCTTAAATAATATTTTAATATTCATTAAAAAAAGATTACACTGTAACTTTTTTTTAACGTTATAAGACCTCAGATTATATACCCATGTGGAGCCCTTGTGATGGTCACTCTTGTTTAGTCTCTACTAACCCGAGGTTCAGGGCACGCAATTATCTAAGACTCTGAGGTGAGACTGCAAAGCTTTGCATGCTGACTGTTCTACTTCTAACTCTGTGGCCCTCAGCAAAAAATGAGGGTGGGTAAAAAAAAAAAAAAAAAGCGGATTGTAATAATAGATTTGAGTACTTGGTTCACTGGGAATTAAGGGGGGGAAAGCCTATATTCTAGATGGGAGCTAGTTTTTTCAGGTGTTCTTTAAAGAAGGCTGAAATTGTGAGTTCGTGACAGGGAATGTGATGCTTCAATATTAAAGCCACATATATCCCAGGATGGCCTTTGCTGTTTTTAAACCAGAGCTCACTTTCTCTTACATCTGCTTTTGTGAACTATAAGGAGATAGTTTAGGCTTTGCTTCATTCTCTGTATGCCTGAGTTGGGTAGATGGCTTTTAAGTAAATGGAAAATGTTACTCAAAATCAACATTGCCTCTGGGCTTTAAGAAACTCTGGGGTTTCTTTCATCTTCCAGGAGACTAGCACAAGTGAGCTGTGAGAAAGTAAATGCAACCCTAGGGAAAGTTCATAACTCGTTTCTGCCACTGTTTGGAAAAGAGCAAGGTGAGGACCTCTAAATAGGTTGCATAACCTTGACAGACAGAAGGATTCAGGTATGCTGGAAATATAACATAAGGGAGTTTTTTTTCCCCATTGGCCACTGCCTGGCCTGGAGGGGAAACAAAATAACAGCAGAATGACTCTTTTAGAGCATCGCTATTCAGCAAAAACACAAACTTTTGCCTGCCAGAGTTCATTTTATTTCATAAGTATAAAGTTACCTAAAGATCCATGATATTTTTCCCTTTTGAGGTTTTATATCTCAGATTGCTGGAAGAGAAAGCACAGTGGGTTGAAAACACTGTTCAGACCAAATTTTATTCCTGTGGTCTGTGGCTGCTTAGTTTTATGCTTTAAAGTGAAGGCCTTCTTTAAGCAAACAGGACCTGTACTTTTTTTTTTTTTACATGGGCAGGCACCGGAAATCGAACCCGGGTCCTCTGGCATTGCAGGCAAGCATTCCTGCCTGCTGAGCCACCGTGGCCCGCCCTGTACATTCTTAACAGTGGAAAACAGGAGCTATCGTTAAATGCTGAGCATAAAAACCATTTCCAGGGTTGCCTTCCCATTTTGTGATTCCTGCAAAAAAGCTTCAGTCTGCTGTACTGGTAATCCCCTAGTTTTCTTGATACCTTGTTCGTAAAAATAAAGTCAGATTGTATACCTTTTCCTTTTACTTGTGAACTTATTATTTTCCTGTACTTAAAACCTGCTGTTAAACTCTTCCTTTGATATTCAGTAGTATACACTCTCCAGTTGTGTAATATAGCCCTTCATGAATATTTGTTGTTTGAATAAAGATCAGCTTTGTGCGAATTAGATTTGGTGGTTACATTTTGATCTGGAGCCACATCACAGAATGCCAATTTATTCTTTCATTCAATAAACATTTTTGGTTTGTTTGTTTCTATATGGCCCTTTACAAAAATTGTTTTCAAATCTCACAAATTATCACAAAACCTTACTATCTCTATGTTATATATAAGTCAAATAAGGCTATGATGATTAGAACTACTTTATAGATAGGAAAAATAAGCTATATAGAGTGATTAGAAAACTAGCACAGGGTCACATTGCTACAGAGTGGCTGAGGATTTGACCTGGGGTTTTTTGGCTGACCCTAAAGCTGTTACTAGAGTGGGCCTGTCTTTTAAGAGGAGATAATCAAGGGAGCAAAGATCCTGAAGAAGTTGGAATAAGAAAAATTAGTTAATCTTGAACCTCTCATTCATCCATATACTCAACAGATATTTATTGAGTGTCTATTTTGTCCTAGACACTGCAGGATTCTGAACATTCAGAGTGGGCAAACCATAATCAGTCCCTCAAGTAGGAAATAGGGATGCTAGAAAGTGTATGAGATGTTGCTTCCTCAAAAGGCCCAGTGTGTCTTGATTGGGGGAACATTATGAAGTTTTTTAAGATGTAGGAATTTTGACATCATAACAGAAGTTCAGTTTATTTTTCTTTTAGATCTGTACTTACCTACAAAGAAACAGTGTTGGCTTCCCTATAATGCATTGTAGTTGAACTCTTTGCTTGAGCTGCTTGGGACATGCAGAAGTGGCGATTAGAGTAAAATTTTATTGAGTTTTAAACAAAATCTTGCAAACAGAATATCTGTATGATTATCTGGCAAGGAGTGTATCTAATTCAGCTTTGGATTCCCCACTTAGCACAGTGCCTAGTACATAGCAAATACCTAATAACCCTGGTTCATTGGTTCAGTTATGGTTAATGAGGTAGGGAAGAAAGGGAAAGAGAAATACATAGGAGAGAGTAAATTCTGGTGATAATCAAGCAGGAGTGTGAGGTGGCAGTGAAATAAAACGAATGAGCAAGGCGAGTACATGGCATATAATGGACTTTATTCAAATGTTTAAACTCTGTTTCAATCACCAGGGGAGGGAGAAACTGTGTTTAGCTAATCTGGAAATGCCATTGGGTTTTGGTGTTGAGAGAGAAGGCAACTTTCTTTTGATCCCCCTGTATCCTCCTTCCCCACCATGGTCTTTATTTTATTTTCTGAGGTTCCAGCTTTTGAGTGCAGTGTTTGATTCTTTAAAAAGTTGGGTAACCAAACATGCTGGGACAATCTTGGTTAAGCCTAGTGTGTTGTTCAGGATAATTGTCTGTAGTGCCCCCTTCAGGATCAAAAGAGTCCTGGTTTGGATGATAATTGAATGTGGCCACCCAACTAGTAAAAGGAACCTGGTAGCATGCTGTTTCCTAAAAAAAAGACTTTATAAAATTCCGGCTACTTTGATGAATTAACTTAATTTGGATATATTTCCAGGAAATTACATATTAGGCTAGAGTCTGATGTCTTTTAATAAGTAGAAAGAAGAGAAAATGAGCAGTAGCTGAAAACAATCAAATGTAGAGAGAGATAAATTGGTTTCAATAAAATGGACTTTAACGACAGCTAATTGCTGGCATAACCGTATGAGAAAGGGCATTAAAGGTTATCGTGATGATGGTTAGTATTTATGGAATCTAGCATTCTTGGAGAAAATCTTGTCATCATCACTAGTTTGATTTAGAGTTACAGTATTTCCACAGCAGTGGTAATTTAATTCAGATGCATTTTCATTTATCCTCTGAGAGTAAAAGAAATAATTTCTTAAAACAGAGGTTTTGTCAGAGGTTTTAAGAAATGGCTGAGGGAAAATTGTTATAATTCAGATTTTTTCCTTAAATCTTTTGTTAAATTGCATCTTTTGATGAAAATTGTGGTAATATTTTAGTCAAATGAGGTATTCACATAAGGACTGAGGGCATTAATAGAATATATATTGGTGTTTTTCTTCTGATTAAATAGGTGAAATTAGCTTTTTATTACATATATATGGATTTGAAGAAACAAACTAGTATTAGTCAGACAAATATATGTAAAAGCTTTCAGTATTCAGGTAATGCTTGGCAATAATTGCAATGAGGGTTGGATGTAGGATTAAAAATTGTTTATGACCAGTCTTTTCCATATTAATAGTTTAAGATATAGTGATGTATTTACCTTCAGCTACCTTAGTAACTTGTTTCCTGCATTATTATCTTTCATTGGAGCTTAGATTTCCATAGTGGAAGGACTGTTTCTATGTTTGTGATCCTAAAATTCTATTCATCTTGGACTTAAATTCTGGCTATCTGTGGGTGAGTTCTTTCTCTGAGCCTCATTTTCATAGCAAGGGGAATAATAATAATAATTTCTACTGCTTAGAGTTTATTAAAAGAATATTCACTAATTTCTGAATCTGGAATAAACACTACGGGTATAACACAGAGTTTAGTGTTCTCCCATGTTCACGAATTTATAGACACTGAGGATGGAGAGGTATGTGTGATTGTGGGAAGGGTGATAGTCAAAATAGTAAACAACCAGTTTGTGGCCTATCAGAATGGATGCTGATGAAAAATTATGGACAGTCATCATGGGGCCTACCCTCTGAATATGAACCTGATTTGTTGGCATCCAAAAATCTGTGTTTGTATCTGTGATGCTTGCAAGAAAACCCATTGAGTCTCGTGGTTAAGTCAGCGCCCCCATTTCTGAGATGACTAGGAAAGGAAACCATCTTCCTGTGATGAGGAGATCCCAAGCTTCGTGCCTGGATTCCTGTCCCAAAGTTTCACCTTTTCTTTGGGGATCCTCATCATTGCTGTCAGCATTGTGATAACTCGTTGGGAAGTCTGTTTCTATTTTCCACTTCAGACTTAGTCTGGAAGCATGTCCTTAGTTCCTTATGGCAGATGGAAATTGAGTTTATGACTTTCAGCAAAAGCCCAAGAGTCCCATAAAATTGGCTGTTAGCTGCGTCAGCTGGCAGTATCTACAGGCCTAGACCCGTTCTCGCTGTGCCCTCCGCTAGGCTGCCTCTCAGGCTGAGTCCATCCCACTGCCATCCCCCAAAGCGAGCATCAGCCTATCTAGAGGTGACTCCAGGGATTAGAGACTGTGGGAAGGTTTCCTTCTATACAAGTGTTTCCATGGTAGATTTTGTTTCTTATCTCAGGATCTGCCGTTTTCCTGACATAATTGACATTGGGAAAGTTCACCTCCCACAGAGCAGACCTTAACCACTTGCTGCTGTTTTTGATGGTTGGTAGCAGAACCTTTACAGGACAAAATAAAGCCTGTGTGTAAATTTCTGAAGGCTCTCTTAAGCCTTTGTAAAAAGGGAAGACAAGAAAATATATTCCTATATAGCTGCAAATTAATTCAGCCTTTGGAGGCAATGAATCTGTTTTGGAAATAGCCATTTATTACCTCACCACTGTGAAGCTCATAAGTTAGCTATGAATTTGTTTCCTTTAAACTTGTGCATAAAACTGACCTTTATTTTAAAATCTCTAAAAGGTAATCTCAGAAACAACTTTTTAGAATGATTTCTTGGATTTTTTTTTTCCTTTTTATCTTTTCATATTTAAAACCTAAATAATAGAATTGGCCTTGTTCTTTACAGGGCTGTGGAAATTAGATTGCATTATTACTTTGATAAGCACACATATTGCTGCATGGAATCACTCTCCCATTGAGATCTCCAAATGGAACAGGGAGAGATAATCTTGGATTTACTGAGATAAACTTATCTCAGTTTTTCTAAATATTGTGTGAGCATAATACAATTCATTTGGATGACTGTGGAATGAAACTCTTGTTTTAGCAGCCATTAGATATTTCATGGGGACTGACTGGGTGGAAGGAAAATATATGGTAAAGATGGTTTGGCAAGTTGATAGAGTCTGAAGTAGCATTTACATCACCAATTGAAATAAAATTAAATTTTTGCAAAATGATGTATAGCTTGACTTCTGTGACTAAGGGGTTATTCTTTTGGCAAGTCTTTATGAAAGAACACCACAGAAAAGGAAATTATATGCATGCATCAGACTTTGTACTTACATAATAGGCCTCCTTTAAAGGGTATTAATAATCTTGTTCCATACATCTAACGAAAGGTAGCTCAAATTGTCATGAGAGACTTCCTCAGTTTCCAGAAACAAGAGGACATCACAGAGAGAGGCTTGCTTTCTCTGCATTCATGTTTCTGTTGATATCATTACTGCATTTGACTCTCATATGAAGAAGCCTTTTGGTCATACCAACAATTTATTCTAAGCCATCTATCTTAACTTCTTAGCTTCAAATGCAAAATTTGTGTGGCTAGCTTGAGACATGTGCAGATAAATTGCCTAGGGTACAGCTTTTTCAGTCTTGGAACTAAATATGCTGCAGTACACTGAACTGATGGATGGAGCTTTTCAGCAATATTGATGTTTCTTCAGTTGAATATAAATCTTTGGTGCCTTGCGTTTTCATATTCATGTGTAGTTCTTGATTACTGGTTTTCAAATTGTCTCATCTGTCAGAAAACTCCCTTTAGGTTAGGTGGAAAGGCAAAGAAATTTGTCCTTCCTCACCTGGTAATCTTCTCACTCCTAACACTAAGAATTTATGCAAATGTAAATAGTAGCAGCTCCTGGTTCACAGACATTCCATTTCCCTTTGCTTACTTGATTTAGAATTTGGAATATGTTTTCCAATGGGGGAAAATGATACAAAGAATACATGAGCCAACCAAAACTTTCTAAATTTATAACATTCCAGAACCAATGTTTCTTGGTTCTGGAATATTATACTTGGGTATCTTAAGGTACATACACATTTTCATACTTAACGTCAGTAGACAGCACACTCATCTCTACCTGTACACTCCTGGGGCAGCATTGTAGTTGGGGTTCTTAGTGGGAAGTAATGCAACTGGTTGAATGATTGAAGCAGAAAAGCAATTTATTGAGAGGATATTGGGTAGTTTCTCCCACTGTCATAATTTGGAAACAAGCAGGAACAAGTAGAGACTGTACACCTTGATTCACAGTCAAGGTCATACAATATGATTCGTTGTATGTAGGATGGATCCTGTCACTGAACACTGGACATTGTCTTTTGAAATGTGGTCCTTCAATTTGGATACATGGTTGTCTGACCCTTAAAGAAGGGTGATTCCATGTATTATACTTTTCAGTTTCATTCAGAGATTTGTTCCTCTTACTGTCAAATGAACTAATTTTGAACTAGATTTCTTAATATGTGTACATAATAGGTAAAAGGGTCAGTTATCACTAAAGCCTAAATTCTAAGTCTTACCTCAAACCCAGTCCCAAGTATAACAAAATTTCCAACATTACAAAGAAATGGCCTCCATTCCTTGGAGTTTTCCATGACCGTAATCATGGTCTTTCTTAGGTTTCCTACTGGTTTGACTTTGAGTTATGTCTGAATTGGAAAAACATTCTTTTCTTAAGAGCTACCTTATTCTGTAGTCCCTGTTTGTTCTGCAGAAAACTGAGCTTCTATGAAGTACCTCTGTAGATTTTATAGAAGAATTTTGAACGATGGCATCTTCTTCACCATTCCTGCGAAAAAGTTACTCATATCATCTCTTGCAAAATGCAGAAGTAAAGTGTCAAAGGCTTACAATGAACATGTAAACACCACAACAGAATCAGGACCAAATGTGATCTCTTGACTTTTCTCCTTAACTTTAGTGAGTACCACACTATTCAGAGTAACAACTAATTTCTTTTTTTACAGTGTTTAAAATAGCATTAAAGTAAATCCAGGATTTCTGTTAAGGTTACCTTAGGGCCTTATTAAACCATTGTAAAGCAAAGGGGCCTCCAATTCAAATTTCAAAATTTCAAAAATTTCAAAATTTCAAACCCTACAGGTTTTGAATAGATACAGGGAAATCTGATTCTCATGCTAGAGTTTACAGTATTTTGTTTTTCTTAATATTTACCTTCACGTGGTAGAATTCATATTTTCATGTTTCAGACACCTCATGTTCTTTGTTGATAAGTCAAGATTGAGACTGTCTAGAGGTTCTGAGAAGAAGATTTCTATTTGAAGGCTCCTGTTTTCATTGTTATAGGTAAAGAGTTCAGGGACATCTGTTTTGTGCTAAAGCTTACAAGAACTGTCACTGTCTTTGAGTAATAAGCAGGAAGTACTTCTGTCCTCAAACCCCAAAATAGATGCTCTTTCTCATTTTATCATTGCCCAAAAGATGACCTTTTTTGATGAGATGGGCACATCAGTTGTGGTTTTCACAGAGTTAATGATCAGATTATTTAATGCAGAGTGTGGGAAAAATGACTCTGGTGAAATAGATAATGGAAATTTTACTGAATGTCAAAACAACAACAGCTTTATTCCTTTTCTTTTTCTTTCAATTTTTTTCACCTCTCTTCCCTTTAATTTTCACTTATTATTTTTGTCTTATTTTAACATATTGGCACATTTGCACATTACTCACTTCATTTTAATCTTAAAAGATCATCACCAGTGGAGAAAAATTATTTGCAAAAAAGGGTCGGATGTGCCAGGATTTAGCCATACTGTATATACTCTAACTTGCTTTAAACAACTCTGCAAAATATTGTGTTTTAATGGTTTGGCAGTTGGAGTTAAAAAATTAACTCTTTGCTGAATTTAGAAAGTTCTATCTCTGTTTCTAAAAGTGGGGCAAGAGATAAAAAAACAGTAATTGAAGGGAACTGGACAGTACATACAAAAGTGCCTCATAAGCTACTACAACTTAGATAGAAGTTAAGGAAGAAGCAGCAAATTAGGAAAACCCTAATGGAGAGAGATTTATACATTCTAGTTTTTTATTAAAAATGCAGTAGTACTTGTACTTACTATTGAAGTAGTTAGGTTAAAACATTCATTATTTATTAACCAAGAGGAATGTTCTGTCAAAAATAATTTGAAAAAAGAATCTTATCACATGGAGTGGTGAAAGTTGGATGGAAACCAATAGCCATATGACCTTCACAGCTCTAAATAAATATCTGTGCATTGTAGGAGGTTGTGTACTGTGTCCTACCCTCCATTTAATTAAGGTTTACTTAAAAAATTTTTTTTTTCTTCTGAGCCTTTAATTTTATTCTCATACGTGCCTTTGCATGACGTGCCTTTGCATGGAAGGTGTTATTAACACATTTTACTGAGCATAGAAAGGCTAATTGACTTGTTTACAGATACTTACCTAGTAAGTAGGAAAGCCCTCCCTTTTCTAAATTTTGAGTTTTTCCCCTCGTTTCCACAGATACTTCACATCAGAGCAATTAGTTGTGTTGTGTTTCTGAGATTCTGCTTATTAAATTTCTCTGAAGGAGGTAGGTCGTTGTTCACTTGGCCTCTTCAGCCAGGGTTGGTTATTTATCTATAAGATGCAAATACAAATAAAACTCCTGGGCATGTTTTAGGCTTGGTTATATTTTTGCTAAGTGACTGTAAGTGATTGATTTCTGCTTCAGGAACACTATTTGAATTCTCTAAGAACCAAGAAATAAAAAAGGCATGCTAGTAGCCAAAGTGTGTGTTCAGAGTGTGTGCGCTGAGACCTGTGATTGTGCCCTTCAGAGCTTCACCTGCAGCTTGGCGTTTTAGTTCAATTCCCTTAGGCTTCGGTATTTTATTTGATTTGCGAAATATAGCTGTCTTGAAGAAAGAACCCTGAGGCTAATGAGACAAGATGTTAACTCTTGAGGGCAAGGGGTAAAAGGCAGACAAAAGATCCCACAAATCATAGCAGCCAGCAGCCTTGGAGTGAAGGAGCAGACAGCCGTCTGCCTTGGAAGGTTCTGAGAACATCTGTCTTGGCCAATGGCTTTTGTAGGCAGGTTTAGCCTGGTTACCAACTGCAAAGACATAAAGCCTATCTGTAAGGTTTGAGTTCAGGGCCCAGGGACACACCCTGGCTCTCTATTCCTCATCTTCCACTCAGATCCAACTCTTTTTGGCTCAGATTTTGGCTCTAGACTTGATCTGTAACTTGGTTTCCCCTTTGGCTCTCCAAAGTCTGTGTAAATTCTTGTATTCCTGATGTTCGAATTTCAGCTGGCTCTTCTTTTTTTTTTTTAACTCAGTGCCCCCTGTTGGTTTGATAGGAAGGAACTTCTCACTTAGTCTGTTCATAGTAGTAGAAACCTGCCTGTTATCTGCTGGACTGGCATCTTTTCCTTAAGTTTTTATTCTCATATTCCAATGGAAAAAAATAATTTATAGATGATTAAATAAAGATTAATCATATTCCAGATTCTCTGAAGAAGGCTTTGCCTTCTGGAAAAATTAATCTGGTATGGTTGAAATTAAATCCTTCTTATTTCTTAGATGGGTAGTCCTTCACCTGTTATGAAAATCTTGATCATTTTTGATGTCTTATTCCTTGGATTTTCTAAAAGGAAGAATTGTATTGTAACTACAGAGTGATTCATAGAATTATAAATTAATGAGTTAAAGAATATATTATTTTTGAAGAGTACAAGGAACTTTTTGGTGGTTAGTACAAGTTTTCCTCTAAAAAATGTTTCATTAGAGAAAGCTATTTTTTTTCCTTTTGTTTACAGCTTCATCTTGTAGGTCAATCGCAACAAATACTTTAGCAGATAGATTATGGTATCTTAAAAATAATGAAAGGAGGATAGTAGAACTAGAGAGAATTCTTGGCATTTTTGCCCCACATCAGTATAATAACTTGTAGGAGAGGAGGTAGTATTAATGTGTTTATTGAGGATTAATGTGCTTGTAGAGCATTTGTGGTAGTGACTATATTACAGAGTGTACCATAAATATAGTAATTAAAAAGTTGCACAGTAAACACTTTGTGTAATACAAATATATTCTCTTCTTTTCCTTGCATTCAAGTGAGTAGTGTTTTATTCGTCTTGGTCTCTTAGCATTCTTTATCAAGAATAGGAAGAGGAAAGGCAATTATTGAAGATTTTTCCTTTCTCGAGATATTGTTGATCAAATGGGCAGAAACAGATTTGATGGTTTTAAGACTTATTTTTTTTAACAGCTCAAAAATTTTTCATAGTGTGCCTACTCAAGAAAGAAAGAAAGAAAAGCCATCCCTTGCTTTTGGAAACTTTATCATTAATTTGTAGACAATATGTAGAACATACAGTATGCCTGCTGTGTCATATATAAACCAAGTTAGATATGGTCACTGATACGTCAGAGTTTATATGTTAAAAGAAAACAGTGAGTAATATAAATATTATATTAGGACATAAAGATAGTCCTATGACCGAGGTGAATTTTCAGAGTACTCAAGGAGGTAAGACTTGATTGTCTCATTAGTATTTATTTTATTGTCCCAGTGGGTTAAACCTGAATAAGTTTTGGGGTTAAAAAAAAACACCTGGAGGAGAGTAATGATGTCGTGTCCTAAACACAGGATAACAAGGAAACAGCTGTAAATTCTGCAGTTATATTTCTTTGTATGTTCAAAATGTTTGCAGCTACCTATTTTCCCATTTCAGAGACATGGTATTTTACTCTACAGGATTTCATAATCTCTGATTCCTCTTACTTAACATGCAATATTTATTTTTGAGTTCATAAAGATTTTCTTCTGTGAAGAGGAACATTGAGTACCATTTTTTTTTTAGCTTTGATTTGAGTGAGTTGGGGTGGGAAAGGAAGGAATAGGAAGACTGTTTGTGTTCTCCCTGTTTAATTGACCCCTTATCTCTTAGTTGTGAGAACTCTACTCCCAGGTATTGGTTTATTCATTTATTTCACATTTGTTGACTGCTTACTATTTAATGTATGACCGAGGAATACAAAAATGAATGGCCCAGTCAATTGTCATATAATGACTTTGGAGCTATCTCTATCCTGGCTAACTTCAATGAAGATAACTTAGTTCTCGAATTCTGTCTTGCTCCAAATATAGTCTGGATCTTGTTCATGTTAACAGACTTAACCAACTGTAGGAGAGCACCCATTTTTGAGATCACAAAGGGTGTCAGTAGAAAAGAAAAAACAACTTTTCGAAGTGTATTCCATTACATTAGGTTTTCTAATGATCCTTGCTGCTTTTGGCATTATTGGAGTACTTTCCAAGAATTATGTCATGCCACCCCACTTCTAGATTTGCCAAAACCCTAAGGGGTTGAGTGGGTGGGAGTAAAATTTACTGAAGTAAAATGACATAGCTGCTCTCTTAAGCGGTGCTGTGCTAGGAAGTCTAAGGAGCAAGAACCAGTGCCAAATCCTCTCTTCCCTCTTTCTTGTCTATCTTCCAGTTGTCTGCATCTTTCTCATTTTCATTAGGTTGGTCATGCTAGGAAATCTGTAACATGGTGGTTGGTAGTTCGGCCTAGTGAAACTAAACGTGTTCTCCTGAACACTGACTGGTAAACCTTTTGGAAAGGTTGACACCTAAAACTTTAAATCATTTTAAGAAGAGCCTTCTGAATCTTTTGCTTATGTAATATTTTTCAATAGTCTGAAGTTCTACTGTGGGTATGCTTCCGTCACACATGCCCTTTTCCATCCTCTTCTGTGCTGGTATGCTTTACTCCCCTTCTTTTTTAGGGTCAGCTGCTTCTTCTGTACTCTGTACTCCTGACCCTTCTTACCTGTACCTTCAGCCTTTCCCTGTCTTCTGAATCCTGCAGCCTATTGATATGTTCTTCCTCTGCTTTTCCTGAATTCTTGCTTACATTTGCTCTCCCTCCATCACTTCACTGAAACTGCCCTCAATCAAAGTGGCCAGTGACTTCTTAAAATGTCAAAACTATGCGTATATTTTTCTTTTCTTATCTTTATTGTTCTCCCATGGTACCGCTTTGCCATTCTTTCTCAAAAGATCTTTTTCTCCTGCCTAGTCTGTCTTGTCATTTTTCATGTTCTCTAGGGTTCTGCTTTTTGGCACTAATCTAATCTCTCTGTCCATCTTCTTTCAGTGAAATCACCCACTGGCATGATTTCTACTGCTTTCTGTGTAATTTTCACTTCTATGCCTTTACTTTCAGCCGAGGCTTCTTGCTCGGACTTTACCCTCAAGAAATCTGGTTATCTGCACCCAAATATTCTAGACCTCAATTTCTAATGCCCCAAATTAAACTCCTTGTCTTCCTAATTAAACCTGCTCCTTCTCCCCTGTTCTCTACCTCAGTTGTCACTGCATCCACCCATGTGCAGTCAATTACCTTGTTCTGCTTTTTGCTTCTGGATGCTTCCCAAGTCCCAATTCTTCTCTCTCTTTCCCCACCTACATCCATTGCCCTCTTCCCCCCCCTTATCATCTTCTGTCTGGGATTACCTTAACAACCAAACTGGCCTAACTGGTCTTCCTGCCTCCACTCTGAATCCTCCCTTTGAATTCACCAGAAAGAGTAACGCATCTAAAACCAAAGTCTGACCTGTCAGTGGCTGCCTGTAACCAGGACAAAGTTGGGGTTCTTCAGTGTGTACAAGGCTCCCATCTGGCTCTGAGCTTCTTCCCTGGACTCAAATTGCAGGCCTCCGTTCGAGTCCTGCAACACGGAACTCATACCATTGCAGTTTGTTCCCTCTGCCTTTTCTTTGTTGTCTTGTCTTCCATCCCTAAATTAACTAACTCCTAGCCAGCCTTTAGGACATGTTAGGCACTCCTCTTTCAAGGAAGTCTTTTCTGACCTTCCCATCTCTGGGTTAGGTGCCCCTTTTTGACGAGGTTCTCAGTCATTGCCTTACAGGTGTCAGTTTATTTTTTCCTTTTTTGGCCCCATTACACTTTGTTCTTCTCAGAGACAGAGAGGTGGTGTCTTACTAATCTTTGTCGCTCCAGTGCCTAGCACAGTGCTTGGTATATAGTAAGTACTCAGCACATGTTTCTTAAATGAAAAATCAGTATTGACAGTACATCAATCTGACATCTACAAAAACGAGCAAAAGGAATGCATGTATAATGGATCCCTTTGGGAGAAGACATGAAGGGGACCTCTGGGTGCTGAAGTATTCTGGTTTTGATCTAGTGTGTTCAGTTTGGGAAAATTCGTTGAGCTTATGATATATGCACTTTTCTATAGTTATATTATAATTCAGTGAAAAGTTTCTTTTAAATAAATCAACTTGTCATCTCACCTACTCAATACAGAAAATTTCTTTTTTCCTTTCAAGCTTTTTGTGTTTTTATAGGATGTTAGTTCAGATATCACAGCAAAGAAACATGATAGCACTATTCTTTGATGTTAAGAAAGAGTGAAATGAAAATCACCCGTGAAATATGGTTAGGATTGCCCGGTCTTCTAAAGAAGGCCAGTGAGGGCCAGGCCTGATGGATAGGTGACCTGTGCTTCTATCACACTTACTACAGAATCCACATTCTAATTATAGGCCAGCTCTGTGCCTGCTTGCACTGACAGTCAGACTTCATCTGGATGTTAGTATGAATAATTCATAAACATAGTTATCTGGAAATTTGTGGTCATCATTAGCATTTTAATAGGAAAATGCAGTCATTATCCTAAATCTTTGTTTTGTTTTTACCTACCCTCCTCCCCAGCTAAACATCAGTCTTCCCTGAGTACTTGGAAACTGCCCATGTCTCTGCCAGTGTGCTGACTGGTCGCTATGGGCAGACAGTTCCCGGAGGCTCACTGCCATCCAGGCTGCTTGTGTATGTATGAGATTGGTCTCTCTTTCTTTTTTCCAATTAATTTTTCCTGCAAGGATATTGCAGAGTTCTGAACTGATAAGGTTTGTAAGCTTTAAATCAGAGTGTTTAAATATGCAGGACGATGGAGAGGGTAAGTTTTTAATACCGAATCATGAGAAATGTTATCTGAATTAGGATTTTTATAATCAGGTGACCTTATAAAGCCAGAAGTGTATACCAGCGATCCTCCTTTTAGGTTTAAATGCATCCATTTATAAACAGCCTTTAAAAAATTTTTTAAAAAAGCTTTTTAAGCTTTTCCTTTTCATCATAGAATATATGACAACATTAGAAACAGTAATGATGGCATAAATTAAAAATATTTCCCAGGGAATTGTTTTAATTCCATCCAAATGAAAAGCTTCATGGACCCTGAAGAGAGGTCCTCTCGGTATATTTATATATTAGGGGGAGAGTCCACTGCTCTCATTTCTTAAAATCTGCCAACGGAAGAATCTCTTTAGATTTTCTCGGCGATGACTTTCGATGTCTCACCACACTTAAGTTTTTTCAAGTCTTTTGGGGAACTGCTATGGTTGCAGCCTTTTCCTTTTTGTTTTTACCCATGGATTAACTTGGGAGAAAATGATTAATCTCCACTTAATTATTTATTAATTTATATAAAGGACTGTTTGTATCAGAGTTATTTTATACTTCCTTTAGGCTTCCAGATATTTATGTGCTTTCATTGCTTCCCTTTGAAACCTCTGTAATTTTGTTAGGGGCCATCACTTATTCTGTGTTTGTAGTGACTCCCCATAGTGGCTTTGCTTCTCTGTCTTTCTCTAGTTGTGTTTTTCATATTCTAGTTCTGTCCCTACGTTTTAAGTTTAAGTCCCATTTCCTTAAACAGTTCAGTTCTTTTTTTTCCCCCATAGAAAAGATAGAACCACCCTCAAGCACTCATCCAGACAATTAGTTGTAAAATAAGCCAGAGAGTTAAAAGCAGTAGCTATTAACTGCTCTGGGAAGGCAGAGCTGATGGACAAGTGAGGGTTCATATCAGAGACTACCTGTATTCAAGCTGACAGTTTTGGCAAAGAGAGCTCCTGCAGGTATACTTGAGTATCTATATAAGGGCATTGCTAAATTACTATAAAATTAGCAATTCTTATAGTGATCATCATCATAAAATAGTTAGATTTGTGTGTATACCATAGAGGAGAGGTTGGCTAACTAGCCTTTTTTTGTAGAAGCTTGGAAATGTTTCTGTACTTTTAAATGGTAACATTTAAGTGGTTTTATAAATGCCTACATAATCTCCTTTTTTTTTTGCCCCTTGGCCTTCCAAGCCTGCAATATCTACCATTTGGCTTCTTTAGGAAAAAAAGAATTGCCTGCCACTGCTTGTAGAACGAAGTTGGAAGGCATGTATGACAATTAACCACATTAAATTGTTAATATTTGATTGTTTTGACTTACCACAATGGTAATTTCATGTGTTTCAATCTAATATGTTCTGAGGCAGGTTTTCTCTCAAATGATTAAAGTTCTGAAGTTTGAGTTTTTTAAGTGGAAAACATAAATTTGTGTGGATGATTCACATCTGTGATCCTCTTGTTTTTTACCATTTTAGTGAGTGATACACAGCTCATCACCCTTGTGCCTCTCCTGAGCCTACCAGCGGACTTACCAGTGTTATATAAGCAATGTACCTTTAATATAGAAAATTAAGAAAGTAAGTCCTCATAATCCCACACACCAAGAAATAGCTACTTTTAACATTTTGTTGAATACTTTTCAATACTTAAAATATTCTCTTTTTATATATTTATTCTATTTTTTAAAATGAGACAATGTAGCATATGGTGTTTACTCAGCAAAGCAGCATCAGTATCATTCCATAGCAGTACATTTACTTTGATCGCAACTCAAAAATAGCTGTGGTTTGTGGCAGACTTATTTATGTGATGTTCCAGGGAAAGGCAATTAAGCAGTTGTGTGCAGGGAGACTGATTTACCTTGATATGAGAAAGAACCTTTATCATGGTTAAAAGATCTGGTCAGGACCCATTACATTGATTTTCACCATTCATTAGCAGATCTCAACCTCCAGTTTGAAAAGTGCTGACCTAGAGAGATCACAAAGCACTGGAGGGTATGCTTGGGCAAGGGAAGAATTCAGAACTTTGGAACTCAGCTGGAGATCAAGAAAGTATTTGGAATTTGAGTTAAGACCAGGAGGCTGGGAGGAAGATTCAAGATCTTTAACTGCAAGTGGGCCTCTCACACAGAGCAAGCAGGATATGACATGCTACCCCAAGAGAGGGGCTTTCTGCTCTGGTTCTCGGCTTTCCCGGTGTGGGAGGAAGTTGTGCAGGATTGTCCAGGTGCACGTGATCACCACAGAGGAGCCTCTGGGGAGTTTCAGTTTTAGTAATAAGATTCAATGAATGGAAGGTGGATGTGGGCATTGGGAAGAATGAAAGGCAGCAAGATTTTTTTTCAAGTGGCATTGATTAGATTTTTCTTTCACCAAGGCAGGGGATTGGGTGCATTTATTTTAGAAATATGTGAATACCAAAAAAGCACATGTGAAAAACCATCCAAAGCATTTTGTATGTGTCTTTATAGTCTTCAGGTGTATGCATGCATTTATACCTTTATATTACGCTGTATTGTGATCAGACTGTACATAGTATTTTACAACTTGCTTTTTTAAAAAATATTTTCATTGACAAATATTCACACACATACAGTCCATTCACGGTGTACAATCAGTGGTTTACAGTATCATCACATAGCTGTGTATTCAGCACCAAGATCATTTTTAGAACATTTGTACCACTTCAGAAAAAGAAATAAAAAGAAAAACTCATAGATCCCTTACCCTTACCCCTCCCTCTCACTGACCACTAGTATTTCAATCTACATAATTTATTTTACCCCTTATCCCCCTATTATTTATTTTTATACTTATTTTTTTAATTATCTGTTCATACCCTAGATAAAAAAGAACATCATACACAAGGTTACCTCAATCACACAGTCATATTGTAAAAGCTAAATCATTATACAGTTGTCTTCAAGAATCAAGGCTACTGGGAACACAGCTCATCAGTTTCAAGTATTTCCCTCTACAACTCCGATATACCATAAACTAAAAAGGGATATCTATGTAATATATGAGAATAACCTCTAGGGTAATGTCTCAACACTGTTTGAAATCTCTCAGCCACTGAAACTTTATTTTGTCTCATTTCTCTCTTCTCCCTTTTGGTTAAGAAGGCTTTCTTAATCCCATGATGCTGGGTCCTGGTTCAGTCCTGGAGTTCTCTCCCACATTGTCAGAGAGATTTACACACCTGGGAGTCATATCCCATGTAGCGGGGAGGGCGGTAAGTTCACCTGCTGAGTTGGCTTAGAGCAAGAGACCACATCTGAGCAACAAAACAGGTTCTCCATGGGTGACTCTTTGCAGGAAAAAGTTTCGTAGGGGCAAACCTCAGATTAAGGGCTCAGCCTATTGATTTGTTTGACTCCACTGCTTGCAAGAATATCAGGAATTCTCCAAATGGGGAAGTTGAATATTTCTTCCTTTCTCCCCAGTCCTCCAAGGGAACTTTGCAAATACTTTTTATTCACTGCGCAAATTACTCTGGGGTATATTAGGGTGTCACACTCACCTGTCCAAACCATCAAGATCTCACATCTTATTCAAGATTCCATGTACTTATGGTGTGCAACCTGCTTTTTCACTTAATTCATCATGGATCTTTCTGACAAAATTAAGTATTCTTCTAGTATGTGCTTTGTAATGGTTTTATACTTTATTCCATTGTGTGGTGATACACAGTATAATAGTCACCCATTGTTGCACGTGTAGGTTATTTCTAGCCTTTTGCTGTCCTTCTAGATTAATCGTTGTTCATGACTCTTTTTATTTTTCCTTAAAAAAATGTTTGGAGGTGAAATTGTTAACTTAAAGGGTTGGCTTAAACATTTAAGACTCTGGCATGCATGTCTAGACTGCCCTCTGAATAAGTTTTATCTATTTTCATTCCATCCTCCTTATGTGAGGAGTGCTCATTTCTTCATTAGAAAAACACTTTTCCAGTATGATAGATGAAACAAGCTGTCATTTTATTTTGCAGTTTGTTTTTTTTCTCCTCTAATATTGAAGGTTAACATTTTTTATGTGTTCAGTGGCCAAAAATCAGCCAGGTTACATATATGTGATGCAAATGTGAAGAAGTCAGTTTAACTTGTGATGATAATATCTCTTATTTTCGTTGTATCTAATTTATATTCATTTTAAGCTAAAAGTTTGATTCTTTAAAGTGACAGTTTGACAGGGTTTTCGTATGGTTATAGCTTGAGGAGTTTAATTAAAATAGGAGACAGAATCCTTGGGCCTAGAACTTTGGGTTATAGTGCAGACAGCCAGTGATTTGGGATAATCTCTGGACTAGGAGGTAGGAGGTCTGGGTTTTCTCCCTAACTCTTTCATTCCTGGTCTCAGGTCTGTAGACAAATCACTGGATTTGACTGAGTCTCGCTTCTGAAATTTGTAAATTGAGGAGTTGGATGAGTGATATTTAAGCAACCTCTAGTTCAAAAATCCTATTATATATGCTTTCCAGGGAGGGAACTGTAAGCGAGGCGTGGCTCTGGGGAGAACTAAACTAGAGGCAGAGCAAATATATACAAAACATGGAACTCAGAAAAATAAATTTTTGTGTTTAACCTCGAGATTCTAACTGCATAAAATGTTTAAACATGTTCCCAGATAGGCTGAGACAAAGACCATTTAAACTAGAGTGATTACAGCCACATCAGTACAGGTAATATGCTTTAGAACTTAATGGCAGTGACAAAAATAAAACATGGTTCTATGAGATAATGCTTTGGTTTATCTAAATAGCTTAAGTTGGTGTGTTAGCATCCATTTCCTGGTGTAATTGTGTAAATGCTTCTGATAGAAGATAAAAATAATTTTAATTATAATTAAAATTAACTACAGGGTCTTGCGTTTAGTAAGTGTTGAAGAAATATACGTTGAATGCATGAATAAGTAAGTATTTGCTTGAAAACTTAACTCAGCATTGGTAAGGAGGTTCCTTATACATGGTTCTAGAGCTTTTGTTCTGTTCAGGATAACTCCTTTCTGAATATGACAGCACCTATATTTGCAGCCACCTCACTTTATCACCCCCTTCATCTCTTTCAGTGTCCTCCCCTACAAACTGAGAACCAAATCCAGTGTCCTGATGTGTTTCAAGGTCAGTTTCTTTGATTTCTGTCAAAGCTGAATTATAAGCCCTTTCTGTTCTTCTGTGTACTCACCTCCTGTATCAGTTTCTTATCGCTGCTCTAACAAGTTGCCACAAACTTAGTGGCTTAAAACAACACAAATTTATCCTCTCATAATACTGGAAACCAGAGGTCCAAACTGTGTCTTACTTGACTAACATCAAGGTGTTGGCAGGTCAGTTCCTTCTGGAATCTATGAGGGGAAAAGATGTTCCGTTGCCTTTCAGCTTCTAGTGGCCAAATGTATTCCTTGTTTTGTGGCCCCTTCCTCCAACTCCAAAACAAATCACTCCAATCTCTGTTCACACCTCCTCTTCTCCCTCTCAAAATGACACTTGTAATTGCATTTAAAGTCCAACCAGATAATCTCTGTTATCTCACCATTCAAATCTTTAATTTACATCTTCAGAATCCTTTTACCATATAAAGTAAAATTCACAGGTTTCATGGATTAGGAAATGGATATCTTTGGTTGCTGTTATTTAGCATACCATATCTACCTTCTTTCTCTTGCTGCACAACAAATTATCATGGTTTAAAACAAATTATCATGACTTAAAATTAGTGGCTTAAAACAACATCTGTTAGCTCATACTTCTGTAGGCAGAAGCCTGGTAGGGACTGGCTGGGTTCTCTGCTCAGGGTGTCATAAGGCTGAAATCAAGGTGATGGCTTGACTGAGTTTTCTCATCTGCAGTCTCCAGGGAAAACTCCTCTTCCAAGCTCGTTTTTATTGGCAGAACTCCCTGTGGTTATAGGATTGAAGGCCCCGCTTCCATGTTCTAACAGAAACCCACATTCCTTGCCAAGCAACCCTCCATCTTCAGGCCAGCAACAGCCCATCAAATCCTCATGCGTCAAATCTCTGACTTCCTCTTCTCTGAGCCAGAGGAAACTTCCTGCTTTTAAAGGATTTATAGGATTCGGTCAGGCCCACCCAGATAATCACCCTATCTGTTAAGGTCACTGTGCTAGATAGCAAAACCTAAAACAAAACTTGCTGTTATGTGTCTAGTAAATAAGGTTGTATCTTGCTGTTGACACTAGTGAAGGAAGGTCATTCCCATGTATTTGTCTTCCTCTGAAGAGAAAAATTAAATTTTGACAGTCAGATTAAAACCTCTTTTTTGTAACTTTGCTGTTCTTTTTAAACCTCCTTTATAATCTGCCTTTTCTGAGGTGGAGATCGATTCTGTTTTGTTGTAACAAAACACCCCTTCCTCACTGGGATGCTCTGGATCTGAGCACTTTTCCTTATAGTTACAGATAGAGGAGTACAAAGAAGCCCTGTGTTATACCTTCAATAACAGGAATCAGGCACTCTGGAAAGAAGCCTGCTTGGGATCTGCTTCTGTTGCAGAACAAGACTCTGGAAAATGTGGTAGAGTAGTCCTTGGAGGGACTAAGGGATGGTGTCCCTTTTCCCTTTCCATAGGCTAGCTTTCTCATTCCAGGGGAGCCTGTTGGTAAGGTGGAATAAGTACCTGCAGACCTCATGTTAAGGTATTATGGAGATACAACTAAGAGGATTCTTGAGCAGCCTTTTCCCCAGATTCTATATGAATTAGATTTGGACAGTATTGTTAGATTAGGCATAGCCCCTGCTGTGTAGGAGGATGGGTTCTGGCTCAGAACGAGATATGAAGAATTCCTTATCCTCAGGAAAGTGGTCATAACCTCCTGCTAAAGGAGTGGCACTGGGCGGGGGCGGGGGGGGGGACCGCAGCCAAATGTCAAGACCCATGGAAGGGAAATGAGAGATATGTGCTGCTTCATGGGGTAATTTTGTAACCAAAGAAAATAGAATAATTTTTCCAGGTTTTTCTGTATCCTTGCTTGTTATACAAACTGAAAATTGTTCTCAGGGGAAGCAAAACTGAAGGCCACAGAAATTATTCCAAAATGAAACCAGTAGAATTCTGAAAGGAATGATATAGCGTATTTTAGAGTCGGGAGATAGGTCAGTTTGTTGTTAGCCTCTGTGCCTTCTAAGACCTT
This sequence comes from Myrmecophaga tridactyla, assembly GCA_004026745.1. NCBI lineage: Eukaryota > Metazoa > Chordata > Mammalia > Pilosa > Myrmecophagidae > Myrmecophaga > Myrmecophaga tridactyla. Next base: position 64,372 of record PVIY010006266.1, read on the forward strand.
TGTGTTATGAATACATACATACGCACACACACACAGAAATACAAAATAGTAGGCATGTGCTATCAGATATTCTATAGCACATGCTTTGTTAAAAGTATAATCAGCTTCTTTCTATTTTATGGAAAATGTTTAAATCCTTGGGATTGTACTTGGTTTCTTCCTTGAATTTCCTACTTAACAATGTCAGATTATGGGTAAAGATGATGTCAGCCTCACAAGGTACAAGAAAATTCTCCAAAGGACTTAAGTTACACATTGCTTGTTGAGTACTTGATACTGATAAATCCAACATAGCTTGGCTAACTCTGAAAAATCATACATACCTGCTACCATCCTGTCTTTGTGACTGGAGCTTGGTTAGGGGTAAAGAGAATTTTACTATTTATATATATGTATGTGGCTCAAGAGGGAAAAGCAAATTCTGGTAGCATCTTTCTCTAAAAGGGCACAACAGTCTGGAAATAGGTGTGATTGAGATCATGTAGTGGGCAGCCTCACACATGGAAATGCAGGTGCTATGGGTGTATTTGAAGGGGAAATGAAATGGGAGGTAATGGAGAAGGGAGCTAATGAACTAGGATGAAACAGGAAGGGTCCAGGAAAGTGCAGATCCTGGCGAGAACAAAGAACATGCTTATGATAAATTATTTTAATGATTATGTAACACCTGTATAACTAGGCATAACTAAATACTTCATGTGAATTCTTCTAATGCTCACAACACTTTTGAGACAAAGGTGCTTCTGTTATCCCCAAATAACAGATGAGGAAACTTGGGTACGGTGGAGACTAGCAACCACTATGCTACTGCTCTGGTAGGTATGAGAGGAGGCATGCAGTGGAGCAGGTCCTAGGACATAGTGTCCATTTGGTGGCCATACCAAGGTATTAGTGATGTAGAAGAGAGTTAGAGGTCAACTGCATCAAGCAAGTCCTGGAACCAGGATGCCAAACAAGCAGTCTTGGGCCCTTATCAGTCCCTGGGTAGAGTTATATGCCAGTTTGAAAACTGTGTGTATCCCATAGAAGCCATATTCTGTAATCCTCATTCAGTGTTGTTGGGTGGGATCTCTTTGGTTGTTTCCATGGAGATGTGTCTCCACCCATTCAAAGTGGGGTCATTTATTGGAGTCCTTTAAGAGGGAACCATTTTGGAAAAAGCTTCAGAGCCCATACAGCCAGAGACCTTTGGAGATGCAGAAGGAAAACACTGCTGGGGAAGTCCTTTGAAACAAGAAGCCTGGAGAGAAAGCTAGCAGACAACTCCATGTGCCTTTCCAACTGACAGCTGTGTTCTGGACCCATCAGCCTTTCTTGAGTCAAGGTAATAGTCTCTGGATGCCTTACTCTGGACATTTTCCTGGCCGCTGAACTATAACCTTATAATAAATTCCCTTTTTAAAAGCCATTCTATTTCTGGCATATTGCATTCTGGTAGCATTTAACAAACCAAACAAGTAGTGAATAAGGCTGATAAGGTTTCTACTCCCTCTGAGCTTCTGTTCATTCTAACAATAGAAACAGACAATAAGAAAGTCATTCAGTAAATAGAGAATACAATTATAGATTGTGGTATGTGGTGTGAAGGAATGAATAGGGTGATGGGAGAGAAAGTTACTGGCTGGGCCCACAAGATATGGGGTGGAGGTGGGGGAGGGGAGCAGGAAGCTCTCCCTTAGGGAGTTATGTTTGAGCTGAAGCTTGGGAAAGGCCCAGCCCTGGGAAGCACTAAGGAAAGCTTGCTCCAGGCCACAGGAATAGTAAGTGTTCAAAAAAGGGAAAGAGGCCATTGTGGCCAGAGCATGGTGGGAATTAGTGGGAAATGAGGTTGGAAAAGGAAACTGCCAAATCAGACTTGATAGCCATGGTAAGGAGTTTAGATTATTTCCTAAAAACAATGGGTAGCCACTGAAGGTTAAACAGGCGGTGGTATGATGCTGTGGGGAGGGATGGGGTAGGAGTTAGGAACAGAGTGAAAGGCTCGGTGGAAAAAGCACATTAAAGAAGCCTCTTCCTGATTTGGTACCTGAAATGTTTGAATCACAACCTTTCTGCTTTGGGAAAGATGATCTCACTTCTGGAAAATCTGAGTTTTAAGACTGTTCTCAGGATTTCCAGCAGCAAGGCTTCCCACCTTTTTGCCATTTGACTCCCAATTGATACCTGTAGAGGGTAAAACAAGAGCATTTAACCTAAAGGTTAAGACTTTTTGTTTTTTATTGTAGGCATTGGAATTTATAAAATACTTTTTTACATGTAGGTACTTTTCATACGGGGAGCAGAAAACATTTCAGAAATACTATAATTATTTTCTCTATTTATTGGATGGCTTTCTTATTCCTAAAATGGAGACATAATCATCCACTCAGTACTCATTTCCTGCTCCTTTTTTTTTTGCCAAGAAAACCTTGATTTCACTCAGGGTGACTTTGTGTTGAGCCCCAGAGAGTGGATCTTGATGGTCTAAGCTAACATACATCCTGGTTCCTGATTTTCCAGGGCTCCCTGTGGCTAGTCTGGCCATTTTCCAGCCAGTGAGACCTAAAATAAGTCCACTGGTGTGGATATGGGGTTTACCAGCACTTGTCCTGATAAAATCTGATTTTGGGGCTGTCAGTGCACTTCTTTTGCTTCCCCTACTTCTACCTTAAATGCAAATGAGATGCCTGAATGTACAGCTCCCATCACGGCACCATGAGGTGATGAAGGTGAGAAAGAATCACAGAGATGGCTGCCCTTGGCTTTGTTGCTGTTGAAACAATGCCAGCAGCCCTCCATCTTTCAACTGCTACTTATTTGTTGAATCTGCTTAGTTCAGTTCTCTGATACTGACAGCTGAAAGAAAGCAAGGCTAACAGAAGTGAATACAAGTGCAAGATGTTTTTAGCTTTTCCCTACATTCAGTGATGGCATCATAAATATTTCTTGATATTTGGTATGGTTTTATTCTGTGTGAAAATGGTCTCTGCAACGAAAGTTCTAACTTGTATTAAAAGTTTTTCACCATTGAAAGTGGTGAGGTGTGGACTTAGAAATGTAATTTTTGAAATGAATGAACTTGCTTGCTTGAACTTGCTGTATCAAGTACCGTGGAACAATACTTCGTGGGCAGTATCTTCCTGATGGCTCTTTTTATGATAGTTTAGTCAGTTTTCTGGTGAACTACATTGTGTGTATTTATGGTTTTATAGGAAACTATAACAGTAGTGGTGGTAATGGTATAAATAGTCTGATTTCTGGAAAATGTGAAGCTCCAAGAGGCTTTATTAGATTTCAGTGTAATGATACTATTAAATTTTCTGCTGCTTTTCAGACTTCTTGTGGTTAAGTTTCAAGCTGGTGATTTCAAGAAATTTGAGGGTCTGTTCTATACTATTACAGAAAATAGTTTACCCTAGAATCTCAGTTGCTGAATTGAGGATCTGTAAATAATTTGAATTTCCTTTTTTATTGTCTTAGACTTTGGGCAAAACAGTGCATTGTTTATCACGTTTAAGGTAGAACTTTCTCCATGATGTGTATCAAAGAAATAATGTAAGGAATAAAATGAAATAGCCTTCACAGGCATTAGGAAAAGGAACCTTAAGTCTTCATCTGCAAAGCGCTGGCTGGTGGACTCTGCTTTGTGGTGCTGCAGCATTCTCTGCTCTCTCTGAAATCTCCCTTTCTCCAAAATGTTTCCTCTTTTATAGGATTCCAGTAAACTAATCAGGACCCACCCAAATGGGTGGAGACATATCTCCACCTAATCCAGTTTTATAACTACTCTTGATTAAGTCACATCTCCAGGGAGATGATCTAATAATAGTTTCAAACATGCAGTGCTGAATACGGTTTACAAAATGGGATTAGGATTGAAACATGGCTTTTCTAGGGTACATACATCCTTTCAAATGGTACACATAGTGTCAACAAATTGTAAAGAGAAAGGGGTGCAAGGGTAGTTCTGTGGTAGAATTCTTGCCTGCCATGCATGAGACCCGGGTTCAATTCCCAGTCCATGTACCCCCCCCCCAAAAAAAAAAAACCAAGCAAAAAACAAACAAGAATTCCACAACTGATGCTGCAATAATGGGATACTCACATGGAAAAATAATGAAATGTGACCCTACCATACAGCATACAAAAAAAAAAAAAAGAAAAGTAAAGGGGAAAGGATTTTAGAGATCACTGAGTAAAACCTTACTCTTTTCACAGCCTCAGGAGTTGATACTTAGAAAGTTTCATTCATTCATTTCATAAAAATATGAGCGGATTACCCAGTACTCCCCCTTCTTCTTTATCGTAAGATTTTCCAAAGGAACATTATTTGTGCAACCCCAGCGACTTTGATAAGAGGACTCTAAAGGTCATCTGTTCTGACTTTCTTGCTTTAAAGATAGGGGAATGCCTTTCAGAGAGAAGGGTTATTTCTTTGAGGTACTCAGAACGTTTCTTAGACACAATGTGTGACTAAAGAATTTAAAATTCTAAGGCTTGTTCTCTTCCCAGCATTGAGAGTTTGTGTGTGAAAGCTGGAGCATAGCGATGGGTATGGTTTTGTATTTTAGGGACCACCTCTGTTTCAGCCTCCCTGGCTGTGATTCCTGATTTCTGCTTTCCTGCTTGCCCTGAGGTGCCATGGGGAAGCCGATTGTGATTAGAGATACAGGAGGCCTTGGTGTTTTGTTTTGTTTTGTTTTTGTTTTTGTGAATGTGCATCCTGTTCCTAGGGTGGAGGCCACTTGCAGTCAGGGGTCAGGGCTGAGTGAGGTTTTCTTCCTGTCTGCTGCCTTTCTGAAGACTTGTGAGGTGGTCAGGCACGCCTTCTCTCAGTCTCTAAACGAGGGCCCCAGCTGAAGGACTCAGAAGGGACAGCAGTTCATCTAAGACTTGTGGGGAAAATGTCCTGAAGTAGATGAGATAACACAGAGATTGCAGTTTGCATTTATGTTTTGTTATCATTTCTAAAGCCTAAGACGTTTTCTTCTCCCTCTATTCTTTCTCCCCTCTCTTTCCTTTCCTCCACTCTCCTCCTTTGACTGCCCCCAACTTTTTTTCTTTTTAACCCCTCCTCAGACTTGTTGCCAGTTAAGCAAGCTTCATAAATGTGACTGCACCTAATTTTGTCTTCAATTATGGTTTTCAGTCTTGATTTCTGAGGAAAATGTGACGCTGGCCTACCTTGGCTAGTCACCTGAGTATTGACTGCATGTAAAGTTTGTTGGCAAGAACACCGTTTTAGGCACAACTGCCTGAGGAAGATGACGTGTTGACTATCCCTATCCTCATAAGCCGCATAAAAAACACTCTGGAAAGACAGTATGCATTTGTGGGTTCAAATCCTGTGTCAGTCACTAGCAGAATGTTTGTGCATGAGTTCCCAAATCTTTGGTCTATAAATTGGGGATGGTAATAGTTAAAAGTTTACTTACTCATTTTTTTACATAAATGAAAGATGTGTCTAGAAGTACAATAGTAAGCACGTCTCTTATCTACCCATTCTTATCCAATTAAAATTTTCAGAATTGTACCTGAGAGTGAGTTCAGAAACACTAAGGGGGGAGAATCTTTTGTGTTAAACTGCTTCAAATATATTTATTCCATTTCTGGGCAGTAACCATATAAGGTAAATGTATATATATATATATATATATATATAACTAGGGGTGGGGGTTTTGGTTAGGGAACTGCAGTTCAGAGAAGTTTAAAACAAAATCGCTTTACCACCTGATAATGTGTGGCTTTGCATGTTTTTTAATATCTCTACACCCCTATTCCCACATCTAGGTTAAGAAACTTGCATGCATAACATCAGGCAGCTAAAAAACAGCAGAGCCTGGGCTCAAATCATGATCTACTGATTCCAGAACCCAAACTTTTAAAAATTGTTTTACCAGCACATCTGTAGATGGAGGGCAATAGTTCCTCTTCACAAGGTGGTTATGAGAGTTGAAATGGTTAATACATGTAAAGGCTTAAAGGCTTAAAATAATCCCTAGTCAACTAGGATTGGTACCTAGTCAACATGATATAAGCAGAAGAAATTATCATAATTCAGCCATCTTCCAAATATGTCCTAAGTCACTAAATGATAAAATCAGTATTGATTCATGTGTATAATGTGTTGAGAAGTGATTTAACTGCATATTTTTAAACTTAGAAAGGATTTGCTTTTCATGGAGAGGTATTGGGGAAGTGATATTGGATATGTCAGTTAAAGTCAAAAGGAGAGAGATTTGGAGAATGAAGGGAGAATAAGAGAGATCCAGAAACTGTTAGGCGAGGCAGGTCAGAAGGAATGCTCTGTGTTGCTGTTGAAATGTGGCTTATGAAATATGAGTTATGACCTTCACCTTCTCCTGAATCTGGCATGTGAGGGACAGATAAACGCTGCACATTGGGATCTTGGGTCTCTCCATTTCACCATACTCCATTCTTTATCCTGCTTCCTTGAAGAGGCAGTTGGAGTAGAATTTTTAAAAATTTAGGTCCTGGAATCAGTAGATCATGATTTGAGCCCAGGCTATGCTGCTTTTTAGCTGCTTGATGTTATGCATGTAAGTTTCTTAACCTATCTACAGGTAGGTGTTCTGTACAAAATGAAAATAATGGTGCCTCCACCCTAGGGCTTGTGTGAGAACTGAGAGAGATCATGCAAGCTGTTTGTGCTTAACTCAGAGAAACCCCTCAACCAATGTTACCTACTTATGTTGCCCTGGGCTTTATCCCCAGGGCTGTGGTTGGAAACTCAGGCCAAAAGGACAAGCCGAAAGATGTGACATTTTGGAGGAAGGTCCTTTCTGGGTGAATCGTGGTCAGGACCATAAAATACACCTGGCTACTACCATGGTTTCAGTCAGGAATCTGGCATAGCATCTGAGTTGCCTTTTAGATATGCTTTTATCTACTTTGATTTCCCTTAAAAAGAAAAATAGCTTAGAGGAGAATAGAAATGGACGTTGGGTTCAAGTGCACCCTGCACCTCCCCTGCCCAATTTTTAATTCACAACAATACTGTACAAAGGGATTTTTATGTCTAGCAATGAAGCTCTTTTGACAAAATTCCCTTATATAAGCCAACAATTTTGCATTTCTTATCTGTGTTATACAGTGATTTTCTTACTATGAGGTAGGGTAGGCAAATGAATAATTGTTTTCTCTGAGAAAAAAAATTAACATGGGCAAAAGTGAACTAAATTCCTCAGAATCACAAATCAAAAAAGTCAAATCCAGTGTGTCATGGCTCCCCATTCTAGTGCTTTTTTTTGTTTAATCACCATCATTGTCCCTATAGATTTTGCTACATTATATAGCATAGCCTCAGTTCTATGTAGACGAAAAGAAGTTCCTTTTCTTCTGGAGTCACACATGCCCCTAGTCTTCTTCTTTCAAATATACACTCACATTCGTTCAGTTTACTTAGAGTATTGTCCTACCATGAGATAGTATTGTGCTGTCCATTTCTGGATCTTCACAGTCAATCCTGTTGAATATTCTATACTTCTTCAGCCTCAAATGCTCAATCTCTACCCTCTTTCTGTCTCCTAATAACCTGTGTTCTCAACTTTAACTCTCAAAGTTTGCTCGTTAATGTTGGTTCATATTAATGAGACCTTATAGTATTTGTTGTTTTTTTTTCTGGCTGATTTCACTCAACATGATGTCCTCTAGGTTCATACACGTTGCAGCATGCATCATGGCTTTATTCTGTTCCCTTACTGATAGTTTTTGTTTCTATACTCTTCTCCAAACATTTCTCTCTTGTCTTTTTCTATCTGCCTGTAGTGTTCCCTTTAGTATTTCCTGTAGAGTAGGTCTCCTGTTCAAAAACTCTCTCAGTGTTTGTTTGAAAATATTTTAAATTTTCCCTTGTTTTTTTTAAATTGTAAATAAATGCATTTATTGACATTCTTCTATGGTAACCTTTCATCTTCTAATGCCTCCTATTGCAGCTTTTAAAATAATTGTATTTTTTTTTAATATTGTTATTGACAAATCTTCATGCACATACAGTCCATACATTGTGTACAATCAGTGGCTCAACAGTATCATCACATAGTTGTGTATTAAGCACCATGGTCATTATTAGAATATTTGCATCACTCTAGAATGAGAAATAAAAATAAAAAATTAGAACCTCAGACATCCCATACCCTTTACCCCTGCCTCGCATTGGCCATCAGTATTTCAATCTACTCAATTTATTTTACCCTTTATCCCTCTATTATTTATTTATTTATTATCCATATTTTTTTACTCATCTGTTCATATCCTAGAGAAAAGGAGCAAAGACACATGGTTTTCATAATCACACTGTCACGTTATAAAAGCTATATCATTATACAGTCGTCTTCAAGAATCAAGGCTATTGGAACACAGCTTAGTAGTTTCAGGTACTTCCCTCCAGCCACTCCAATACACAATAAACTAAAAAGCAATCTCTATATAATGCATAAGAATAACCTCCAGGAAAACTGCTCAACTCTGTTTGAAATCTCTGAGCCACTGAAACTTTATTTTGTCTCATTTCTCTCTTGCCCCTTTCGGTCAAGAAGGCTTTCTGAATCTCATCATGCCAGGTCCCAGCGAATCCCAGGACTTCTGTCCCACATTGTCAAGGAGATTTGCACCCTTGGGAGTCATGTCCCATGTAAAGGGAAGGGCAGTGAGTTTACCTTCCCAGTTGGCTTAGAGAGAGGCCACATCTGAGCAACAGAAGAGGTTCTCTGGGGGTGACTCTTAGGCGTAATTATAAGTAGACTTAGCCTATACTTTGTGGAAATCTCCCCATTTTAAAGGTCAGTTTTGCTGGATATAGAATTCTTGGTTGGCAGGTTTTTTCTCTCTCAGTCTCTTAAATATGTCATAACACTGCTTTCTTGCCTCCGTGGTTTCTACTGAAAAATCCACACATAATCTTACTCAGCTTCCCTTATATGTGATGGATTGCTGTTCTCTTGCTGCTTTCAGAATTTTCCCTTTATCTTTGGCATTTGACAATCTGCTTAGTAAGTATCTTGGAGTAGGTCTATTTGGATCTATTCTCTTTGAGGTATGCTGTGCTTCTTGGATCTGTAATTTTATGTCTTTCATGGGGATGGACAATTCTCAGTGATTATTTTCTGTTATTTTTTTCTGCCCCTTTCCCTTCTCTTCTTCTTTTGGGATACCTATAACTGTATATTTGTGTGCCTCGTGTTGTCATTCAGTTTCCTGAGACCCTACTCATATTTTTTGCATTCTTTTCCTTTTCTGTTCTCTTATGTGTAGGATTTCAGATATCCTGTTCTCTAGTTCCTTTCTTCTGCATCTTTAAATCTTGCTGTTGTAAGTCCCCATTATGTTTTTCATCTCTTCTGTTATGCCTTTCATTCCCATAAGTTCAGCCATTTGTTTTTTCAAGCTTTTGAGTTCTTTATGGTTGCCCAATGTTTTTTTTTTTTTTTGCAACAAAGAAACTTTTATTAAACAAGTGGATGTGCATATTTTGGACTTACAAAATAAGTACTTTCCTCTGCCCTGCTCTAGAGGCCACCACTCCAGAATCTCACATTTTCATAAACACACTTTTCAACAGCAATCAAGACAAGAGGCTGAATGAAAGTGCAGTTCTGAAAGTAACTGTACATTACCAAAGTAAGAAACGAAAACAGGCAAAAATTAGCAGGTCCTTTTGTCAGCTCTCTGCCAGGAGGCCCTAGTCCTGCTCATTTTATCTTAACAAGAAACATTTTAGGAATAGAAGCTCCTGAGCATTCATTTAAGTAATACTGCCCAACTTTCTTGATAATGTCTCTTCCAATTCCATCTTTCCTGATGTTGTGACTAGTTTATTTGTATCTTCTTCAAGAAATTCTGTCCTGGTATACATCCCTGATAATCACCTATCTCCCTCTGAACTTCAAAAATCAAAACAAAACAAGACAAAAAACAGAAGTGCAATAATTTCAAAAGGATGTCAGTTGATAATAAAGTATCAGTGGCAGAGAGAGTTCAAATAGAGTTGAGAGGCTACTCTGGAGGTTGCTTTTATTACGCAAACTTCAGTTAGACATTTCTACCTATCATAACTTGCCAAACCTCAACCAAAACCATTCCGGCCAATCCTAAAGAACATCTAGAGCAATATATAAGATTTCACAAGGGTTCCATGTACTAGAGTAACTTTCCAGAAACCTACAACCTCCAGATGGGTTCCTGGACCAGATAAGTCCTGCAACCTAGAGAGCCCAGCCTCTCCAGAACATCAGATAGTTCCATCTCCCTACCCCATGTTATTGACAGACCCTTTCAACGTGAAAAAATTAGAATGGCTGTAGCCTAAACACCCCTAAAGAGAGGGATAGAAGGATCAAAGGTGATGGTGGAGTTATACAGAGAAGATAAGATTTAACAAATGAATATGATTGCTGACTCATTAAAGTGAAATCTCTTTTAGTCTCCAGTATCTTAGAGCAGGTAGAAGTAAAAACCTAAAATTGTGGGCTTATAACCCATGTCAAATTCTGAAATATGTTCTACAATTAATTGTGACACTGTGCTTTGAAATTTATTGCTTTTTTTGTATATATGTTATTTTTTACCAAAAAAAAAGCCAATTGTGATGATAAAATATTTATTCCTTCTAGCCTCCTATATTCTAGAGCAGCTAAAAGGAAAAATCTGGGCTCTGTCCTGTAACTACGTGTTGATGAGTGCTTTGAAACTATTGGCTTTTTCTTTCTTTGCTTTATATATATGTTATACAATAAAAAAGTTAAAAAAAAATTTTAAAAAGGATGTCAGATGAGTCCTTTTATAGATAAAATCAACTTCCTTGAAGTCAGCTGGCCAAATTTATGCACAGCCTGAGACAACAGATTGTGAAAATAGATCCAGCTAGAAAATATCTCAGGTACCCATTAGATCCAGTTATTCTGCATATGTGGATTTAAAATGTCATTATTCACGGTGGGATAGATGCGTCCCTCGTTGCCAAGAAAATCCACAACTTGCTTGATTGAGGCTACAGTGTGTGGTAGCTGGTTCTTGAGATTGTGAATGTTCAATCCTTCAGGTCTTGGGCAAGCTTTAATCAAACTAAGCACCTGGTTTTGGGCCACAGTGAGGCCATTGACCACAGTGAGGCCTCCCTGTTCTACCCATTCCTGGATTGTTGATAGGTACTCTCCCTGCTAAGGGCTAGTTGTGAGATTTGCTCAGCATCATGTGTGCATTGACTGCTTCCAGATATATGAGGTGAACTCAATCGTATCCTCCAGGGGCATGATCTTAAAGGCTGCTGGGATTTTTTTGTTCTGAAAGGATCTCAGGTGGCCAGCCACTTTTATGTGTGTTTCCGCGGGGAGCCACGGTATTTTCACCATCATCTGTGTCAACGCTCTGGCAAACATCCATGGGTGCAGCTGTCATGTCATCTGTTTTGTAAACAATGTTGGTTGGAGCCTTCTCTGCATGTCTGATTATGTCCATGATAGTAACTTGTGAAATCTCAACATTCTCAATTTTGAACACTTCATAACCAGAGTGGCAGAAAACATCTGGAATATGGTACAAGGAATAATGTTCTGGGCTCGGGTTCTTGATTTCTTTTTAGCTTGAGTAGGTGTTGGCAATCCGAAGTCCCCAGAGGATTGCATGTAGCCGCCTGCACCCCCCCCCCCATAGGTGGAACTGCCATAGCTGTTAAATCTACTATTCCATGTCTTGCTCACAACTCCCTCAGAAAGGAGTTCCAGAAGGCTCAGGTCTGGTGGGTTGGCCTGGCACCTCAGGGTCCAGTTGTTGCCACAGCGTTGTACCTACTTTTCCCTCCCAGTGTTTTCTTTATGTCTCTCATCTTTTTGCCATATCTTCCTTCAAGTCATTGATTTGATTTAACATGTTTGTTTGAACTTCTTTAATTAGTTGTTTCAACTCCTGTTTCTCATTTGAAGTGGTAGTTTGTTCCTTTGACTGGGTCATATCTTCATTTAGGAAGAAATCATATTAAGAAAATTATGATTTGTAATTTTTTTGCTGCTGTCTAAGCATCTGAATTCCTTGATTTGTTTATTTTGGAGATAATTTTTACTCTTAAGTGTTTTCTTGTTGGTTGGCTTTGTTCTCTATCTCTTCTTTGACCTTCAGTTCAGCTTATTCTAGACCTCTAGCATAGCTTCTGTTTAACTGATATGAAGTTTTCAGCTTTTATTTTTTTGGTTCTTGCCCTACCTATATGAGACCTTTTTTTTTTAAAGAGTGTCTCCCTTGATGTCATCGACCCCAGTCAGATTTTCCCCAGCCAGCCAGTCCAGATCTCAGGAGGAGGGTGTGTAATCAGTGTCAAGTTTCTCTGAAGGTGAGACCCAGCAGGTTGTCCAACTTTCCTGTAAAGCCTCTAGACTCTGTGCTTTTCCTATTCTGCCTGGCAGGTGGCACTTGTCAGCTGGCATCTCCCAGTGGTGTAAAGTAGTGTGGTGCTTTTAGTTCTCAGTAGACCTTGTTCCTTCCAGGGTTGTGGTTGAGACACAGGCTGAGGTAGAAGGCAAGCTTAAGCTGTTTCTGTTTTCCAGTGCCTTAGGTCTGAATTCTTTGAATGAGAACTGCCACTTGAGCTGGGCCAACACCTCCTTTTCTTGGGGGAAGATATGCCCTTTAGAGAATTGTTGCCTTCATTTGACTTATTACTTTGTCTTTCAGACCTATCTTAACTCTGCCCTTGCTTGGGTCAACACTGACAATCGAAAATGGCTGAGTCTTTCTCCAATAAGCCACTTAGAATAGTTAAAAGAAAGAAAAAAAAGAAATCCCTTTCAGAGCCATTCCCTAGCTCCCAAGGTTCACCAGTCAAGAGCCTGAGTTGGTACCTGGCTCTGTGTTCCTGTTTTCTTGGAGCATAGCCCTTTTCCAGTATTCTGAGCTCAGCTAACTCCAAAAGTCTCCTGTTTTTTTTTTGTTTTGTTTTGTTTTTCATCAGCCCTGCCTCTTGTCTGCTAGGAGAGATCTCAGGATTCCTTTCCTGCTTGCTCTGGGTTTATCTATGCCCAGAGCTTGTATTCAGCAGTCCATATTTGTTAATTAACACCCCAGTTGGAGCTTGGCTGAGCTACACTTCCTTGCTCCTAGTAGAGATTGCTTTTTTTTCTCATGGGGAATTGTCTCTAAAACAGCCTGCCATGCCTGTGGGGGAGGGGTACCAATCTCTGTAGTCTTGGGGCTTTACATAAGTTCTGTGCTGTACTGTGCTCTCAGCCCTTGCATCGATTCCAGACTGGTGTACAGTGTGCATACATTCACAGATATCCCCCGTGCAGTTATTCTGCACAGTTCCTGGCTACTTACCTGCTGCTCTAGGGGACTGACTAAATTCCGTATCTCCCTATGCCTCCATCTTGCCGCACCCTCCTCTAGTGCTCATTCGACAACACCTTATTACCCCTCAGACTTCTTTACTGCATCTATTAATAGAGACTGCTAGGGTGTTCCATGCTGCCTATGAGGCAATTGCCCTTGAAATGGCTTCCCTCAATGATATAGTCCTTATCAAATGACCTGTGTAGCTTTATGGGGGAACTGGAAATCCTGTCTTAAGAAACTCATGCATTCTAGTTCAGATGAAATAATTTTCCTTGGCCAATTTAGCAAGATCTTCGCTCTTTAGTTTCCTTTAATTATCTTGTTTAAAAAAGAGAGAAGAGAGAACTGGAGAAGACCACCTGCTTTATGGGGCAGTTCATCTTTTGTGCTTTCCCTAATAGATGTATGAATGCCCAGTTAAGCAAATTATGGCTCCATCTCATTCTTGTTTGGGATCATTCTTGTTTGATGCTTTTGAGTCACTGCCTTCAGTATTTCTTGGTTGTATATTTAGATGTCTTGGAGTATAGATTTTAGGAACAGATATTATTGTTGTTCTGTTAATTTCAGGCCCTGTGAGCCGTTTCTTCTAGGATGCCAAAGTATCACAACAGGGTTCTTTAATTTTTTTAATGCCTTCCTCTTACCATGAGAAGCCCTATTAACATGTTTTCTTAGCTTACAGAGTAAAATCTGTCAAATATAGCATGGAAAGCAGATGGGTGGTTGCTGTCTTCCTTTTCATAAACTCTAAACCTAGTCGTCTTTAGTAAAACTCAGCCTTATCACCTGCTTTTACCCCAAACCTTCAATTATGAATAGAAGACATATGTGATGGGAGCGGGGAAGACTACTTCTCTTATTTTTTTTAAGCTGTATAGTATGTATTTATCTGGCTTAATGTACAACTTCATTTTTTTGAGTTGAAAATAGCAGTTTTTTCTAAATATAAAAATAGTTCATGCTCATTATAAAAAATATTTAGATGAATCAATGATGTATAAAACATGACATTTTTCTAAATCCTGCCACCCAGGCATTACTGCTGTCAACATTTTGATGACCTTTTCTATTCTATTCATTAGAAACTCTTTACTGAGTATTTGGTATGTGCTATGCACTGGGAATATACTGATGAATAGAACAGCCATAGATTCTGCCCTTATGAAACTTACCAGTGGGAGAGAGAGAATATTAAATGTTGTATAAATTAATCTGTGGTGTATATGTGTATATATGAAATTTTTAAAAGTATAGAACACTAACAAGGTTAAATCCCATACCAGCTTGCTATTAAAAAAAAAAAAAAGAATCAGGATCAGAGTAATGTCCTACAAATAATGAAAATGTCCCAAGAAGGCATGCTCGAAAAAAACAGAATAAAACTATAATATACCCTTTCAAAATAAGGTAATGAAATTATTAAAAAGTTATATGAGAAAAGGAAGAACAGTATAAATCAGAATTCAGAAAACTCAGGCAAGGTGACAGAACCAAGAAAGAATTAGAAAATTTAAAAAAGATCCTTTTGGTATAATGAACAAAGCTGAGTATAAGTATGGTTGAAAGAGAAGGCTAGGGGCATATGTAATACCAGAAGGAAAGATAGAGGATAAAAACTGGGACTGTACAACTTAGTGAAATCCAGAGTGAACAGTGATGGTAAGTAAATGTATAAATAAAAGAAAGATTTTACACGAGGGAGAACGAATGAATGTCAGCATTGCAAGGTGTTGAGAATAGGGCAGTTTATGGAGCAAATAGAAACCATGCATGCTAGGGAGGGATCCCGGCTGCTGCCTCTGTGTACTTCCTGAGGTGTGTGAACCTGAGTGAGGGGGAGCAGAGAGGACCGACCAGTCTGGAATGGAAGTTTCCTACCTAATATTTTATCTTTCTTTGATTCAGCATCTGTGGGATCCTTTTCCTGTCTATACCTTTCTCCCGTGATACTGCATTTTGAAAGAGCAGGTCATGTAGTTTAGAATATCAGCTTTGAGTGATGAATATTGAGCCAAGACATATTTTAGTACAATTACTGGATTTTAAAGATTTTAAAGAAAAGAAAAAATCCTTCTAGTTTCCTGGCTGCTGGAATGCAATATACCAGAAATGGAATGGCTTTTAAAAAGGGGAATTTAATAAGTTGTTAGTTTACAGTTCTAAGGCCGAGAAGATGTCCCAATTAAAGCAAGTCTGTAGAAATGTCCAATTCGGGGAAAGATGCCTTCATTCAAGAAGGCCGATGGTATTCAGCATTTCTCTCTCAGCTGGAAGGGCACGTGGCAAACATGGAGGCATCTTCTGGCTTTCTGGTGGCTCTAAAAAGGAACTCTCTCCAAAATGTTTCCTCTTTTGAAGGATTGATGGGTGGAGTCACAACTCCTAGGAAGCTATATGATCAAAAGTAACCACCTGCAATAGGGTGGGTCACATCTCCATAGGAATAATCAAAATGCTCCCGGCCAGCAACATGGCTTTTCTGGGGTCTACCACAGATTCAAACCAGCACTGGCAATAAGACGATTAGCATTATCTCAGACTCTTTGGCAAACTTTTTATGCCAAAAGAAAATGGAATAACACATTTAAGGTACTCAAAGATAAGAAAATGTGAGCCAAGATTTTATATCTAGCAGAATTGACCGTTGAGTATAAAGGGCACAAATTTATCAACATGTGAGAAGTTAGGGAAGGAAATATTCTTTCTATGACCTCTTACTAAGGAATGTACTTTAGGAAAATATCTGGAGATATTATAAGATGACCCTGTAATATCTCAGGGTACCAGTTAGCAAGGAATCTATCAAAGGTCAGTTCAAGAGGACTTAGGAGCCAACTTGAAGAGGTTCCAGCTGGCCAAAAGTGGGGCTTTTTTTTTGCTTGGGCAGGCTCCGGGAATCGAACTGGGGTCTCCGGCATGGTAGGTGAGAACTCTGACTCCTGACCCACCATGGCCTACCCAAAAGCGGGGCATTTTAAGCTTCAAAAATATGGATTGTAAATATATTGAAATCCATGTGCTCATTGGGGGTGGGAGGACCACCTAATATGTGAGTCTCTAAGGATGACAGAAAACCAACTCATTATTTTGAAGCTATATAGCTAGGTATATAGGTAACCCAAATAGTAAATGAGAGGAAGTATCTCCTAAAGTTTTTCCATCCAATAAGTTAAAATGAAATGAGAAAATTAGAATATCACCATTTTTCAAGTCCCATTGAAGTAATGGATATCGGCATTGAGCAACAGTAGTAGCTAACAAAAAATGAACGTGATTCCTGATTAAGCATCATATCACCACATATGACCACCAAAAGGATTGAACCACAATCTGTTGTGGCATCTGAATCCAACTGCCAATTTGCAGAAATTCAAAGGATAGAGTTCTAAACAGTCTAATTCAAATTGATATGTTTGCGCTTTTTATACTTAATCAGTTTTGCTGGATATAAAAATCTTAGATTACATTTTGTTTCCTTTGAGGACCTTATATATTCCATTTTCTTTTCTTTTCTCATTTTTTGTTTTTATAGCTAACAACATAAAAACATTTTTAAAAATCTGGAATTCTTGACTATTCAGTTATTTTTGGTTGATGGCATTTGATTACTTAGTCTTACTTGTTTCTAACATTTGGTAACATAATCTGTCATAAACCATATCTTTAAAATTTGTCGCAGGCTTTTAACCTGTTTGTTTCAATCCTAATCAGAAACCATGATTTGGTTATTAGTTTTGATTCTAAATATTTTTCTCTCACACACAAGCTTATTCATACGAACAAGTATAAATAGGTTAGCTACCATTGGTTTTCAACGAAATGCCCAAATATAGCTTGTATATACGGGTAGCTTTTATGTTTTTCTTTACTACTCACAATACGAATATCTGTATAGCGAAGTTCTATCATAGCTTACATTAATTCATTGTATGAGGTCAGTGAAAAGAAATCATTATAACATTAAATAACATGAAATGCTGTTGTAGCACCACCTATTTATTCAATGAATGTTGACCCTGGAGTAAACCAGGGTGACTATTGTCAATCTGGCATTCCCTCAGTCGTTTTCAGTTCACATATGCTTCTCAAAGGCTAAGCATCTTGTAGTGCTAAGTGTGATTCTAGTATTTAAAGGTGTGTTCTTTTTGTATAAAGTGGCTCTTAAACTAATACCAACAACTTCATTTGGTCTTCAACCAAAGAAAATCATTTCTTCCAGTAGTGGAGGAAAACCTGGTGTGGCAGATATACAGGTTTCCAATATGCTACCTTTCTAAAGGATTTTTCAGGAGAAATCTTGGTAACACTCTATTTTATCTTATAGACTAATGTTAGAAGTTAACCCCTAGGTGTGATGCTACACCAAATAACATAAATAAAAATGCTCCGCTTTTTTTAAAATGCCATGATATTGTCAGTATAATTAAACTCCAGTTTCGTTCCTTCCTTACATTTAACACACTGTGTATCTCTGGTACTTTCATGGGGCCAGCACTTAAGAATGTACCTATTACTATGAGAGAAACTCTCACAGTGAAAAGATAGTCTTTTCATAAAATTTAAACAGAAAAGCTACCACAGGTGATCAGTCTTAGTATGATTCAGAATATGATTTCAATGAGCAAATTGCTCTACTGAAGGAGAGTTATCTTTGTTTTGTTATATTCAGTGCTCCTGGGGACTTTCTGTAGCTTCCTTCCTACAGGTTTTAAAGTTAGCAGTTACATCCTATTTCTGAAACATTTGGTTATAACCTGACCACCATCCTGGCTCTGTTTCTATTTTTAAGAGCACTATTCTCAGGAAAACATCCTTACCCTGAATTAAGCTCAGACTGTGAATTTTACCAGTAGCCAGAGCTAATAATAAATTCATGGAGTTTAGGTTGATTTAGTAGATTTTGATTTCCTTGACTATGACTTCGAAACTTGCTTCAGCTCCTGTTAGCCATGTAGGATTTGTACCTGGGCTGCAGAGGAGGGAAAAATATCCCATGGAGAACTCCTTCAGTAACCACATTTGGAAAATCGTAGGCTATGGTCAAGGCAAGAATCTCCAAAGGACAGTAGCACCAGCTGGTGGGACAGTTTGACTCTTCAGGTACTCCCTCATCAAAAGAGCCACAAGTCTCTGCCTTTTGATAGAGAAGGCAATTGTCACATGTGTAGGGAATCAAGAAACAGTCTGGGAAGTTCTTCGTTTTCTAAAATGACCACCTTTAAATATGTTTCAAAGCCTTGTCATTCTAGACTTTTGGGACCTAGCTTCTCACATGTTTAGAGGGGATTTCTGGATTTTTTATATATTTCTTAAGCCTTTTGTGCAATGTATAAAACTCATTGTACCTTTTTCAACAAAATGTCCCTTTGTTAGCACTTCTGTCTTCTTAAACACCATCTGTCTCCACCTCAGGTGACTCTGCTCATAGTGAAAGAAAGAGGTGGAGATATCCGTAGCCACAGCCGTTAGCCAATGGAGAGCCTCTTCCGTTTTCTTTTGGCATAAAGAGTTTCTGTCAAAGAGACTGAGAACAATCTAATTCATGACTCAGTGTGTCGCACTGTGCCTTGTGTATGCAATAACAAAATCCAAACCAGAAACCCCAAGGCTCAAATAGCCCAGATTCTTCACTGAACAAGTTGTAAAGAAGAGACAGTGAAACTTAAAAGACATCTAAAGTTTAAAACAAAGAATAAGACTAAATACTGTCTGGGAATGCATACTTAGATTATAAAATGTTAAAGAGAGAGAAGGAGCTTGAACTTTAAATTCAAGATTGATTGATTGCTTTTAGAGGAAAGGAAGAAGTATATGGAGGACCTTCTTGTAGAGCTGGCAAAGTCTTTGTTGATCTCAGTGGTAGTTATAGTTAATAAAAGGAATGTTTTTATAATAATTAGCTAATTGTTTTGTATGGATTTCTGAATCTGTTTTATTTTGCAATATAATTGTTAACAAATTTTATGAAGTACAGGGACACTATACATAGTGCCTTTTTCCCAACTTGTTATTGTGATAGTTTTTAAACACAAGGAAAAGCTGAAAGCATTGTGCAGGGGATGCTAATAAACCCATCATACTATTTTATAGCTAGTTTTTTTTTTCTAATCAATAATATTAAATGGTTATATTAAATTTTGTATTTAATATGTAATTAAATATTGAAACATCCTCATTATATTCTGTTGTATGGAAATCTGCTACTTTATTTAATCAGCTTCCTAATTATGGACATTTAACTTGTTTCTGATTTTTTTCCTAAGAGAAATAATGCTGTTTATAACCTTATAATAAATTCCTAATATTTGCTGGATTACAGGGTATTCTAATGTGCAAAACCTAGATTGCTGTGTGCTCTGAATGTACAGTAGCAGTAGAGGCTACTGACAGCTTATTTTGCTCAGAACAGCTCTGTGTAACCTCAGGAGGACATAGATCTCAAAGTAAAAACTTGATTTCTCACAGTGGGATCTATTCATAGCATCAAGCTTGCCTTGAAACAATTCAAGTTTAATCCCAACTGTTCTTCTACAATCTCATGTTGGTTGTTGTGGGCTTAATTGATATATCATTTATCTCTTGCCACAATTGTACTACATAATGAACCACTCCAAAGTTCAGTGGCTTAACTTATAGTCATTAGTATCTGCGGGATGTCTGTGTGATTATTCCAGGTTCTCATGGGCTCACTCATGTGGCTGCAGTCAGCTGCAGTGTAGTATGCAGCTCTGCTGCCCTTGGAAGGGCCCACTCATCTGTATGATAGTTGGCTTAGGCTAGTTTAAGATGGTCTTGGCCATGAGGATTCAGATCTTTTATCTAAATCTCCAACATTCTTCCAGCGAGCCGGCCTTATATGTTCTCATGGCAGTAGCAGGAGAACTGGAAATGGGCACAGACTTTTTGAGCTTCTGTGTCATCCACTTTGCTAATATGTCATTGACCAAGTACGTCACATTGCTGAGCCTGAAGTCAATGGGAAGTGATTACAGTTACAGAGCAGACATGAGGATGCTGAGAACAGGCAATGCTTAGGAACATTCATGTGGGCAGTCCTCCTTGGCTGTCCAACAGCATGTTTTAAATTGGCACTTTAGAAGCATTAAACATTGCTAGTATTTCTAAACTGCAGATGTAATGCCTTTGAAATAGAAAAAATAGGGACTAAATATGTTTTGGGGGGAAGCAAAAGCTTTTGCTTCATTAAAAAAATTTCTTAAGATTTATATAGGTGGGCAGGCTGCCGTGGCTCAGCAGGCAGAGCTCCAGCCTGCCGTACTGGAGGTCTGGAGTTCGGTTCCTGGTGCCTCCTGCCCATATGCAAATAAAAAATAAAAATAAAAAAAAATAAAAAAAATAAAGACTTATATAGGTAACTCAAATGGGAAATCCACATTTAATGTTCCATTTTAAAAATATGCCTTTTCCAGATTGGGCCATGGTGGCTCAGCAGGCAAAGTTCTTACCTGCCATGCCCGAGACCCAGGTTTGATTCCTGGTGCCTGCCCATGTAAAAAAAAAAGATTCCTTTTCCAGTCATTGGTTTTTCCCCTGGGATATGTTTTAGGAAACAGGCTTTTCCCAGTCTGTGCCTGTTTTTCTTTGTTTGATAGTGTTCTTGGAATTGGTTTTAAAATCAGGCTTTGAGAACATTGACTACAGTAGGAAAAGACGTAAAATCCCATCAATCAAGTTAAGTGTTTTTGCTTTAGATATAGAAATTAGAGCTAGGATTAGTCCCTATACCTTAATTAATATATCTTTTCTTCTCTATATCTTTATACAAATGATGACTTAATCTCTCAAAACAGTGACTCAGAAGCAGGTATGCAACACCCAAGTATGTGGATGGCCAAGAAATTTATTACTAATAGTGGTTAACATCACAAAGATAAAAAAGAGAATCAAATTTATCCCCATGGAATGGAATCCTATGTGCCCTTTTGGTATGTATGCTGTTTTAGTTTGCTGATGCTGCAGGAATGCAATATACCAGAAATGGGTTGGCTTTTATAAAGGGGATTTACTAAGGTACAGGTTTACAGTTTTAAGACTATGAGAGTGTCCAAGCTAAGATATCCAGAGAAAAATACCTAGACTCAAGAAAAGCCCATAACTGTCACATGGGAAGGCACATGGCTGGTGTCTGCAGCCTCTCCTGGCTTCTGGCATCAAATGGCTCTCTCAGTCCCTGTGGATCCTTCTGGCTTCTGGCTTGCTTAGCATCTCGTGGGAAGGCACTTGATGGCATCTCCTGGGCTCTGACCTCCAAATGTCTATGTCCACACACCTGCTCTCTCTGTTAGCCCTCAAAGTGTCTCCTTCGGCATTCCATGCATCTCCAAATGTCTGTGTCTGTGTGTCTTCTGGTCTGTTTCTTTCTTTGTGAACTCTCTTAGAGACTTCAGTAAAGTAATTAAGACCCACCTTGAATGGGGGGCGTCACATCTCCATCTAATCAAAAGGCCCAGCGTACAGTTGGGTGTGTCACATCTCCATGGAAACAGTCAAATCAGAAAGTCACACAAACATTTGAGTGTGTCCCATCTCCATAATATCTATGGAAACAATCTAAGCAAGGTTTTCACCCTACAAAATTTGATCAGGATCAGGAGAACATGGCTTTCTTGGGGTATATAACAATTTAAAGCCAGCACATATGCCTTCAAATTCTTTTCCTTAGAGGTGAAAAATCTTGAAAAAAAATTTTTGCTTATATAGTTTTCTTTAAATACTTTTCATATGTACAGTATAAAATTTCACACACATTTAACTGAAACTGTGTATTTTATTAAATAGGCAATTTAAGGGTTGTTGAATTTTACTTCATTTTCTGACTTTAGAACCTGTTCTCTGGGTCAGTTAAAATTCCCCTCACTTGTGCTCACTTGTACACTGTTTTTCTCTCTTGAGCTATAAGGAAAGAGAGAATGCAGAGAGAACTCAGAGCTATAAGGAAAGAGAGAACTGCTGGTAGCTGAGAGCCCCCTTTGGTGTTTAGTTTACCTGCACATCAGGGTAATGGACACAAACTTTAAAGATAAAAATGGTAATGGTAAGAATTGTCTTGCAGAGTTAATTCAGACCATTTTAGTGAGCTTCAGGGGGAAAATTCAAGGGAAACATAGTATAGTAGTCATGTATGGTCTTTTTAGGTAAACAGATGTGATTCCTTATTCCAGCTCTGTCACTCCCTGCTGTGCATCCTTGGACAGTTTACCTAACCCTTTGTGCCTCAAAGTCTCCGTCTGTAACATAATAATAGTGCCTTTTACATAGGGTTGTTGGAGATCATAAATGTGATAATGTTTCTAAAGTACCCACTTAGCATAATGCCTGGCACATAGTAAATGCTCAATAAATGCCATGTGCTATTTGTACTGAAAGAACCCTGGGCATCTGATGAAACTGCTTCATTTCATGGATCTGGACAGAGGTTAAGTTCTTCAGGGAAAATATGTTTACATCCTAAAAGTAATATTGAATCAGTATGCATTTGTAGATGGGTCTAATCCTGAAATGTAATGTCTACTTTAAGAGTACTTATTAATTGACATGACCAGGCAGATTTTCAAGAGTAAGTGTAAGCTGTCACCATTTGTTTTTTGTTTTGTTTAACTTTTTATTTTGAAATGATTTCAAACTTACAGGACTGTAGTAAAAATAATACAAATCCCACACAGAGTACTTCAGTGTACTCCCAACTCCCCAGATACCCAGTGTTTTAGTTTGTAAGCTTCTGAAATGTGATATACCAGAAACAGAACAGCTTTTTAAAAGGGAAATTTATTAAGTTGCTAGTTTATAGTTCTAAGGCCGTGAAAATGTCCAAATTAAAGTAAGGCTCTAAAGTTAGTATGTAAGTAAGGCACCCAGAGAAAGATACCTTGGTTCAAGAAAGCTGATGACGTTCATGGTTTCTCTCTCAACTGGAAGGGCACATGATGGGATCTTTCTCTTCAATGGCTTCCGTGGGACTTTGTTTGTTCTGGTGACTCTTGTGGCTGTAAAACTTTTTCCAAAATGGTTCCCTCTTAAAGGGCTCCAGTAAGCAACCCAATCCTTTTTTTTTTTTTTTTTTTGTATGCTGTATGGTGGGGTCACATTTCATTATTTTTCCATGTGAATATCCTGTTATTGCAGCACCATTTGTTGAATTTTTGTTTTTTGATGTTTGTTTGTTTTTGGGGAAGTGCATAGACCAGGAATCGAACCCAGGTCTTCCGCATGGCAGGTGAAAATTCTACCACTAAACTCCCCTTACACCCCCACCAACCTCATCTTGAGTAGGTGGAGACACATGTCCATGAAAACCATCTAATCAAAAGTTATCATCCACAATTGGTAGTTCTCATCTCCATGGTGACAGTCAAAAAGCTCCCACCCAGTCACATTGAATGAGGGTTAAAGAACTTGTGTTTTCTGGGGTACACAAGAGATTCAAATTGGCACACCCAGATTCACCAATTTTAATATTTTGCCATCTTTGTCGTGTTATTCTGTCTGTCTGATTGTCTGTCTGTTCTTCTGACATTTGAGAGCAAGTTGCACACATACTCCTCAAACACTAAATACTTCTATGTACATTATCTGTGAACACAGATATTCACTGTAATCAACCTAAGTGCAGTTATCAAATTCAAGAAATTTGATGTTGATATAGGTTTATATTGTATACTCCAATGTTTTATGTCCCAATAATGTCCTTTTGAGCTCTTTTCCTCCATTCTTAGAATCAGTATTGGGTGTTGTATTAAATTGTCATTATCTCTTTAGTTTATCTTTTTTTAAATTACAGAAACACGTACACAACATAAATCTCCTCATCCTGGTCCCATCTGCTCCCACTGGCTGGTAATTCAGTGGGATTAATCACCTTCACAATTTGTGTACACTTACCACCATCCATCACTAGAACTTTCCTTTTATCCAAAACAAGCCCTACACTCATTTTGCATGAACTCTTCATTGCCCCTTGCCCCTCCACCTCTAGTAACTTGTGCTTTACTTTCTGTCTTTATAAACTACCATATTTTCTGATTGTGTTTGTGCGTGTGTGTGTGTGGTTACTAGAGAAAATTTGACATC